>JAJPUD010008181.1:0-86387 GCA_023553655.1 Myrmecobius fasciatus | reverse complement strand
TTAAAGGGGGGAGGATTGTTTGGGGGAGGGGGTCATCAAAAGCAAAATACTGAGAAGGGGGGAAGGGAGAAAGGTGAAAGGAAATGGAAAAACATAACTTGGGTAAATAAAATGGCAGGAAATACAGAATTAGTTATTCTAACTGTGAATGTGAATGGGATGAACTCTCCCATAAAGCGGAAGTGGATAGCAGACTGCATTAAAAACCAGAATCCCACAATATGTTGTCTACAAGAAACACATCCAAAGCATAGTGACACATAAAGGGTGAAGGTAAAAGGCTGCAGCAGAACTTATTATGCTTCAGGTGAACAACAACAACAACAACAACAACAAAAGCAGAGGTAGCAATCCTGATATCAGATCAAATTAAAGCAAAGATAGATCTAATCAAAAGAGATAAGGAAGGAAACTATATTTTATTAAAGGGTACCATAAATAATGTAGCAATATCAATACTAAATATATATGCACCAAGTGATATAGCATCCAAATTTCTAGGGGACAAATTAAAAGAGATGCAAGAAGAAATAGACAGCCAAACTATACTAGTGGGGGATCTCAATCTTACTCTCTCAGAATTAGATAAATCAAACCACAAAATAAATAAAAAAGAAACTGGGGAGGTAAACCAATTGTTAGAAAAGTTAGGTATGATAGATCTTTGGAGAAAATTGAATGGAGACATTAGGGAGTTTACTTTTTGCTCAGCAGTCCATGGAACTTATACAAAAATTGACAATATATTAGGCCACAAAACCCTCAAAATCAAATGCAGAAAGGCAGAAATAGTAAATGCATCTTTCTCAGATCATGATGCAATAAAAATCACATGCAATATAAGGCCAGGAGAAAATAGACCAAAGTTAATTGAAATTAAATAATCTAATCCTGAAGAATGAATGTATGAAAGAGCAAATCATAGACACAATCAATAATTTCATCCAGGAGAATGACAATAATGAGACAACATACCAAAATTTGTGGGATACAGCCAAAGAGGTAATAAGCAGCAATTGTATATCTCTAGATGCTTACTTGCATAAAATAGAGAAAGAAAAGATAAATTAATTGGGCTTATTATTAAAAAAAAAACAATCCTAAAAAAAGAACAACTTTAAAATCCTCACTTAAATACCAAGTTGGAAATTCTGAAAATAAAAGGTGAGATTAATAAAATTGAAAATAAGAAAACTATTGAAATAATAAATAAAACTGAGTTGGTGCTACGAAAAAAGCAACAAAATAGATAAGCCTTTAGTTAATTTGTTAAGAAAAAGGAAAGAGGAAAATCAAATTGTTAGTCTCAAGAATGATAAGGGAGAACTTTCCACCAATGAAGATGAAATTAGAGTAATAATTAGGAGTTACTTTTCCCTACTATATGCCAGTAAGTTTGATAATCTAAATGAAATTGAGGAATATCTACAAAAATATAGATTGCCCAGGTTAACAGAAGAGGATATAAATTATTTAAATAGCCCCATATTAGAAAAAGAAATAGAACAAGCTATTAACCAACGCCCCAAGAAAAAATCTCCAGGGCCAGATGGATTTACATGTGAATGCTACCGAACATTCAAAGAACTATTAATACTATACAAATACTATACAAACTATTGGAAAAAATAGGGACAGAAGGCATACTACCAAATTCCTTCTATGAGACCAATATGGTGCTGATAGCTAAACCAGGTAGGGTGAAAACAGAGAAAGAAAACTATAGACCAATTTCCCTAATGAATATTGATGCAAAAATTTTAAATAAGATTTTAGCAATGAGATGACAGAAAGTCATCCCCAGCATAGTACACTATGACCAAGTAGGATTTAATGCAGGGCTGGTTCAACATTAGGAAAACTATCAGCATAATCAATTATATTAATAGCCAAACTAACAAAAACATATGATTATATCAATAGATGCAGAAAAAGTATTTGATAAAATCCAACACCCATTCCTATTAAAAACACCAGAGAGTATAGGCATAAATGGGCTTTTCCTTAAAATGATTAATAGCATCTACTTAAAACCACCAGCAAGCATCTTATGTAATGGAGAAAAACTAGAACCATTCCTAATAAGATCAGGAGTGAAACAAGGCTGCCCACTGTCACCATTACTATTTAATATTATATTAGAAATGTTAGCTTTGGCACTAAGAGAAGAAAAAGAGATAAAAGGAATTAGAGTAGTTAATGGAGAAACCAAATTATCACTCTTTGCAGATGACATGATGGTATACTTAGAGAACCCTAGAGACTCAACTAAAAAACTACTAGAAACAATCCACAACTTTAGCAAAGTTTCAGGATTCAAAATAAATCCACATAAATCATCAGCATTTTTATATATTACCAACAAAGTTCAGCAGCAAGAGATACAAAAAAGAAATTCCATTCCAAATAACAGATGATATTATAAAATATTTGGGAGTCTATTTGCCAAGGAAAAGTCAGAAACTATACGTACTAAACTACAAAACACTTTCCACACAAATAAAATCAGACCTAGTCAATTGCAAAAACATTAAGTAATCATGGGTGGGCTGAGCGAATATAATAAAAATGACAATACTACCCAAACTAATCTACCTATATAGTGCCATACCAATCAAACTCCCAAGAAATTATTTTACAGATCTAGAAAAAATAGTAGCAAAATTCATTTGGAAGAAGCAAAGGTCAAGAATTTCAAGGGAATTAATGAAAAAAAAAATGGCCGATGAAGGTGGCCTTTCTGTACCAGATCTAAAACTATATTATAAAGCAGCGGTCATCAAAACTATTTGGTACTGGCTGAGAAATAGAGCAGTCTATCAATGGCATAGGATAGGATATCAGGACAATCTAGGTAATAACTTTAGCAATTTAGTGTTTGATAAACCCAAAGACCCCAGCTTTTGGGATAAGTACTCACTATTCAGCAAAACTGCTGGGAAAATTGGAAACTAGTGTGGAAGAAATTAGGGCTTGACCAACACCTAACACCACATACCAAGATAAGATCTAAATGGGTTCATGATCTAGATATAAAGAGTGATATTGTAAGAAAATTAGAGGAACGTAGTATAGTTTACCTCTAAGATCTGTGGAGATGGAATAAATTTATGTCCAAATATCTGGAACTCTTAATTGAACACCAGATAGATAATTTTGACTATATTAAGTTAAAAAGTTTTTGTAGAAACAAAACTAATGTAAACAAGATTAGGAGGGAAGCATCAAATTGGGAAATCATCTTTACATTTAAGGGTTCTGATAAAGGCCTCATTTCTAAAATATATAGAGAATTGTCTCATATTTATAAGAAGTCTAGCCACCCTTCAATAGATAAATTGTCAAGGGATATGAACAGAAAATTTTCAGATGATAAAATTAAAACCATTTCTAGTCATATGAAAAGTTGCTGTAAATCACTACTTATCAGAGAAATGCAAATTAAGACAACTCTGAGGTACCACTACACACCTGTCAGATTGGCTAAAATGACAGGAAAAGAAAATGATGAATGCTGGAGGGGATATGGGAAAGCTGGCACACTAATACATTGTTGGTGGAACTGTGAATGGATCCAACCATTCTGGAGAGCAATTTGGAACTATGCTGAAAAAGTTATTAAACTGTGCCTACCCTTTGACCCAAAGACATCTTAGAGGAGGGAAAGGGTCCCACATGTGCAAGAATGTTTGTGGCAGCCCTTTTTGTAGTGGCTTGAAACTGGAAACGGAACGGATGACCATCAGTTGGAGAGTGGCTGAATAAATTATGGTACATGAATGTTATGGAATATTATTGCTCTGTAAGAAAAGACCAGCAGGATGATTTCAGAGAGGCCTGGAGAGACTTGCATGAACTGATGCTGAGTGAAACGAGCAGAACCAGGAGATCATTATACACAGCAACAACAATACTACGTGATGATCAACTCTGATGGACATGGCTCTCTGCAACAATGAAATGTCTCAAACCAGTTCCAATTGTTCAGTGAAGAAAGCCATATACACCCAGAGAGAGATATATGAAATATGGACCACAACATAACATTTTCATGTTCTCTATTGATGTTTGCTTACATTATGTTTCCTTCCTCTGATTTTTTTTCTTGTAGATATGATTTTTCTTGCAGAACAATGATAAATGTGGAAATATGTATACATATATTCGACTTGTCAAGTATTTTAACATAATTAACATGTAGTGGATATCCTGCCATCTAGGGGAGGGAAGGGGACTGGGAGGAAAATTTGTAACAGTAAGATTTGTAAAGATCAATACTAAGGAACTGCTCATACATATGTTATTCAAATAAAAAGCTTTAATAAAAATTTTTAAAAAGAGGTGGAATGAAAATGGGGAAAGGAAATGAGAAGTTTATAAGAGGGTTTGGAAAAGGCAATTCAAAATAGAATTAGTGAAATGGAAAAGCATATACCTCATTAAAAGATGGATTTTACCAAATGGAAAAAAAAACAACTCCCTGCAAAAAAGAATTTATGAAATGAAAAAAAAATCATTCAGAAGAACAACTCATTTAAAAATTCATTTGGACAAAAACAAAAAGAAGTAAAAAAAAGTAAATGAAGAAAATAATTCACTAAAATTCAGACCTGAAGAAATGGAAATGAATGACTCAATGAGACATTAAGAATCATTCAAGCAAAACCAAAAATGGGAAAAAAATAGGGAAAAAATGTAAAATACCTAATTGGGAAAACAACTGACCTAGAAAATAGATCTAGGAGACACAATCTAAGGATTATTTGACTTTCAGAAAACCATGATGAAAAAAAAAAGAGCCTAGACATTATTTTCCAGGAAATCATCAAAAAGAATTGTCCAAATTTCATAAAATCAGATGGTAAAATAGCCATTCAATGAATTCACCAAACATCTCATGAAAGAGACACTCCAAAAGTAAAACTTCAAAAAATATCATGGCTAAATTTCAAAATTATCAGACAAAGGAAAAAGTATAACAAGCATCCAGAAAAAAAACAAACAAACAAACAAACAAAAACATTTTAAATATCAAGGAACCACAATAAGGATTACCCAGGACCAAGCAGGTTCAACCTTAAAGGATCAAAGGGCCTGGAATCTGATATTTCAAAAAGTCAAAGCAACTTGGAATTCCACCAAGAATAAATTACCCCTCCCCACCAACCTGAGCATTTCTTCCAGGGAAGAAGATTGACATACAATGAAACAGGTGAATTCCATTCATTTATGATGAAAAGACCAGAGCTAAACAAAAAATCTGACTGCCTAATATAGAACTCAAAAGAAGCAGAATAAGGTAAAAAGAAAAGAATTCTTGAGAACAGTATCTCTGTTATGGGTATACATAGAGAGTGCAATATATAATTTGATTTTACTTTTATAATAGAAAAAAGAAACTAGAGGCGAAAAGGGTATTTTAGCCGAAAAAGGGGAAAGTGGAGGTAAAATGAAGGAAATTACATCTCAGGAAATCGCAGAGAAAACCTATTATAATTGAGGGAAAGAAGGGAAGTGGATGAATATTGTGTGAAACTTATTCTCATCAGATTTCGCTCTAAGAGAAAATATCATACATATTTATTTTCACCAAAAAACTTCTCTCACCTTATAGAAAAGTGGGAGGGGAAAGGGAAAAAGAAAAGGATTAGGCTAAATAGAAGGGAAAACAGAAATAGTAGGGGAAAGGTATAAGAAAGGAGAAGGCCCCCTGGTGTTCATAAGTAAAATACTGGGGAGGAGGAAAAGGGGAACAGGAAAGAGAAAATTATAATTTGGTGTTAATAAGATAGCAGGAAATACAGAATTAATAGTTTTAACTTGTAAATGTTAATGGGGTGAAATCTCCCATAAAGCGGAAGTGGATAGCACACTGGATTAAAAGCCAGAATCCTACCATATGTTGTTTACATAAAACACATTTAAAGCAGAGTGATACATACAGAGTAAAAGTAAAAGACCAGAGCTATTAAGATTTAGGTGAAAGAAAAAGAAACAAAAAACAAGAGTAGCCATCCTGATCTCAGATCAAGCAAAAGCAAAAATTAATCTAATTAACAGATATAATTTAAAAAACCTATATCTTGCTAAAGGGTACCATAGATAAGGAAACAATATCAATACTAAATATGTATATGCACCAAATGGTATAGCATCTAAATTCTTAAAGGAGAAGTTAAGAGAGCTGCAAGAAGAAATAGACAGCAAAACAATAATAGTGGAAGATAACAACTTTACTCTCTCAGAACTAAGTAAATCAAACCAAAAAATAAATAAGAAAGAAGTTAAAGAGGTAAATAGAATACTAGAAAAGTTAGGTATGATATATCTTTGGAGAAAATTGAATGGAGACAGAAAGGAATACACTTTCTTCTTGGAAGTCCATACAAAAATTGATCATATATTAGAACATAAAGACATCAAAATCAAATGTAGAAAGGCAGAGAGAATAAATGCATTTGTTTCAGATCATGATGCAGTAAAATTGCATTCAATAAAAGGCAAGAGGAAAAGAAGCCAAAAAGTAATTGGAACCAAAAACTCTCATTCTAAAGAATGCATGGGTGACTATCACCATTACTATTCAATATTGTATTAGAAATGCTAGCTTTGGCAATAAGACAAGAAAAAGAGAATAAAGGAACTAGAGTAGGTCATGAGGAAATAAAATTATCACTCTTTTCAGATGATATGATAGTATACTTAGAGAACCATAGAGAATCAACTAAAAAACTATTAGAATTAATCCACAACTTAAGCAAAGTTGCAGAATACAGAATAAATCCACATAAATCATCAGCATTTTTGTACATAACTAACAAAATCCAACAGCAAGAGATACAAAGAGAAATTCCATTTAAAATAACTGTCAATAGTATAAAATATTTGGGAATATATCTGCCAAGGGAAAGTCAGGATCTATATGAACAAAACAACAAAACACTCTACACAAATAAAGTTAGATCTAAACAATTGGAAAAATATCAAGTACTCTTGGATAGGTCGAGCAAATATAATAAAGATGACAATACTGCCTAAACCAATCTATTTATTTAGTGCTATACTAGAAATTGTTTAGCATTGTTAGAAATTGTTTTGCTGAACTGGAAAAAATAACAACAAAATTCATCTGGAAGAATAAAAGTTCAAGAATTTCAAGGGAATTAATGGAAAAAAAAGCAAATGAGGGTGGCCTGCCTGTAAGAAATCTAAAACTATATTATAAAGCAGCAGACATCAAAACCATTTGGTACGGGATAAAAAACAGAGTAGTTGATCAGTGGAATAAGTTATCATAGGATAAAATAGTCATTGACTATAGTAGTCTAGTGTTTAATAAACCCAAAGACCCTAGCTTTGGGGATAAAAACTTATTATTTAACAAAATTTCTGGGAAAAAATGGAAACTAGTATGGAAAAAACTAGACACTGACCCACACCTAACACTATATGGCAAGATAAGGCTGAAATGGATTCATGATCTACACATAAAGAATGATACTATAAACAAACTAGAAGAACATGGGATGGTTTATCTTTCAGATCTGTGCAGGAGGAAAGAATTTATGACCAAAGAAGAACTAGAGATCATCATTAATCACAAAATAGATAATTTTGACTATATTATGTTAAAAAGTTTTTGTACAAACAAAACGAATGCAGACAAAATTACAAGGGAAGCAATAAGCTGGTAAAACATTTTTACATTCGAAAGATCTGATAAAGGCCTCATTTCTAAAATATAGAGAGAATTGACTCAAATATATGAGAATTCAAAGCATTCTCCAATTGATAAATGGTCAAGAGATAGGAACAGACAATTTTCAGATGAAGAAATTGAAACTATTTCTAGTCCTATGAAAAGATGCTCCAAATCACTATTGATCAGAGAAATGCAAATTAAGACATCTCTATGGTATCACTACACACCTGTTAGATTGGCCAAGATGACAAGGAAAGATAATGATGAATGTTGGAAGGGAAGTGAGAACACTGGGACACTGATACATCATTGGTGGAAATGTGAATGGATACAACCATTTTAGAGAGCAATTTGGAACCACGCTGAAAAAGTTATCAAATTGTGCATACTCTTTGACCCCACAGTGTTTCTACTGGGATCATATTGCACAGAGATGTTAAAGGAGGGAAAGGGACCCATATTTGCAAAAATGTTTGTGGCAGCCCTTTTTGTATTGGCAAGAAACTGGAAACTGAGTGGATGCCCATCAATTGGAGAATGGCTGAATAAATTATGGTATATGAATGTTATGGAATATTATTGTTTTGTAAGAAAGGACAAGCAGGATGATTTTGGGGAGGCCTGGATAGACTTACATGAACTGATTCTAAGTGAAATGAGCAGAACCAGGAGATCATTATACAAGACAACAACAAGACTATACACTGATCAATTCTGATTGATGTGGCTCTCTTCAACAATGAGTTGATTCAAACCAGTTCCAATTATTCATTGATGAAGACAGCCATCTACACCCAAAGAGAGGACCATGGGAACTGAATGTGGACCACAACATAGCATTTTAACTCTTTCTGTTGTTGTTTGCAGTAATTTTGTTTTCTTTTTCAGTTCTTTTTTTTCTTTTTTCTTGATTGGATTTTTCGTGTGCAGCAAGATATCTGCATAAATGTGTGTACACATATTGGATTTAACATATATTTTAACATATTTTACATGTATTGGACTACCTGCCATCCAGGGATGGGAGTGGGGGAAATTCTGGTACAGAAGCTTTGCAAGGGCCAGTATTGAAAAATTATCCATGCCTATACTTTGTAAATAAAAAGCTTTCATTAATAAAATAAATAACAGAAAATAAAAACACTGCATGGCAACTTTCAATTGAATTCAAAAGTTTCAGAAAATTTTCTTCTGATGATTTTACAACATTGTTTTTTTTTAATTTTATATTTTATTTTTAAAAGTTATATTAAGGATATTTTCCTCCTATTTAATTCTATTTATGCGCACGTACACACACAGATAGACCTAATGGGTACAGTTTTAAGTAAATTAAATAGAATAAATGATGAAATTTTATTTATAGTTTTGTTTTTGTATAACCCCAGTTTCCCTCATATTCCTCTTCCCTAGAACTATATTGCCTGAAATAAAGAACCTTTAAAAATAAAAAAAATAACAAGAAATAGATATAAAGGCATCTTTTATGTCTGGAATTTCACCTTCTTCAGTCATATGTTATGAGAACATTTTCAAATGGAAAAATAAAAATATGATTTCTGTGTCATGGTTGTATGATTTTTACTCTTGCATCAGGAGATCGTATGAGATGGAAGAACAACTCATATTGCTGTGTGCAACTGCTTTTTATGGGGAGAAAATGGAACATAAAAAGAAATGAAGAGTTACATATTAAATATAGGGATTTGCTGCATCCCTAAAATAATCTGGAAAAAGCAAGAGAAAAAAAGAGATGTTGAAACATGCTGAATTTTCATAAGATGAATGGATTTTTGATTATAGGAATGTCCAAAATATGAAATAAAGAAAAAGATCAGAATCCTATGTTTTGTGTTTAAAATTTTCCCATTACTTATCAAGATGCACTTTCTTTTGCCCAAATGTTCTATCAGCTCTCCCCTGTATGCTCTTATTTCCACAAAGAAGTTTTTAATATAATAAATTTTCCATGTTAAATATATTTTTGAAAGAATTATTGGTAAAATGTATGGTAAAGTAACATTTTGCGTTGTTTTTCAAAATCCTGACTCGTGTTATCCTATTTTATGTTCTCTCAGCACTTATACATCTTGTGCCATATTCATTTGCAATTGTTTGAATACTACTTTTGAAGTATTTTACTATCTCTTTTATTTTTTTTCTTCCTTTCACTTAGGTTCTCCTCTTCATCATAATGCTCTTGACTTAAGGATTGACATGTGATGCTGGGTATACATACTCACTACTCTTGGCTCTTAACATAGTTATTTCACTGCAACTTTCCATTTTGTTGATTATTTTAATCAGAGTACTCAGGATTATCGATTTTACATGAAAGATAAATGCTTTTAACCCATCAAAACAATCAAAAGAAAATTTCAATGAATATGACGAACAATGCCACTGTGGCCAAATTTGAAAGAGTGATGATGACAATAACAGGAAATACCAATGTTTCTCCTATCTCCATGTCTTTGCTTTTACAATATCTACACATTAAATGCCTGTGTATTTTTAAAACTCAGCTCGTTTCAGTACCTTCATGACCAACATCCAAAGCGACACTTGTAGTAGAAATAAAACTCAATTTGATGTCAAGAAGACATGAGTTCAAATGCTAGATCTCATAATTCCCAACTATTGATGAAATTGACTAAAAAGCAACTACAAAATGGAGTTGACTTAATATGGAAATTAATACAATTGTTATGAGAAGAAAGTAATCTCCATGAACATCAGTTTCCTCACTTGTACATAACACATACCTGAGATTCATCTTTTCTAACCCTCATTTCTATTAGAATGCTGAATCCTTAAAGCTCTGCTGATATATAATGTTTAGTAGTTTCCTTGAGGTATTACTGGGATAATTTTAGTTTGTAATAGTCCATAAGTCTTTAGTGTTGTGCTTCATCTCCCTATCATGGTTATAAATTACTATCAGAAAGCTAGATCTAATTAGTTTTTTTTTTTCCCTTCCTTTATTTGTTTTGTTTTTATGACATAGGCATTTATTACTTCTTTGGTTTATCTTGTCCAAAACTCAGTGGTATACAACTAACGCCTGAGAAAAACTGTCCTATCAGTACCTTAGTGTTCAGGGTTCAAGTATATGTGTAGGTCTATAAAGCTGGATATATTTTCTGTAGGAGTACTTAGATATGGTGAATCTTTTGCAGATACCATTGTAGAGTCTTCTTGAGTATACTTTTCCTCACTGATTCCAATTTGTTCTTACATTCTGATGCATTCAATTCAGACAATGACAGATATACTCTGGAACTAGCCAGAATGGTTGAGAAAAATCTTTTAAAATCTTAAACAAAAGCATCAGAGGAAATAATAATTGTAAAATTCTTAGCACAATATCCAATGATATTCAAATACATCTTTTTTTTATTCATGGCTTTTTTCTCACTTGGTCTAAAATCTATGATTTATTGATTCAATGGAAAAATATGTTGACCTGGTTAAGTCATCAGGGTGTAGAATCTTGATACTTTACGTGAAGTGAGATAATTGTCTTGGCTGAATCTCCTCCCTCCTTCCATACACACCATGATACTCTACCCTCGGTTTTAATAATTGCTAATTTTGAGCAGATGCTGAATAAATCTATTGCAAAGTCTTTAGCAAAGTACATAGTCCCAAATCTTGAATAGCCCTTCAATCATTCCAGCAATGCAATGCACTTCTTTTTTCTTAAGATATTGTTTAGTCATTTGCACTAAAGAATCTCAAGAAAAGTTGGTATGATACAGTTCATTAAAAAAGTCTGTTAAGTCATTGTTGTTGTTGTAGTGATGGTGGTGTTGTTTAGTTATTTCCAACTCTTCATGATTCCGTGGAATTTGTGAGGTTGATAGACAATGTTTGCAGTATTAAGAGCTACCACAAGACCCAACTGGTATTTTGTTTTATTTGGGGGGGGGGAAGTTTTAATTTATTTACCATACAATTAGATAATAGCAGTGGATCTTGTGTCTGAAAGATTTGATTTCAAATCTGCGCCTCAAATATTTACTAACTTTGTGACCATGGAGAAGTCACTTAAACTCTCTGACTGTATTTTTTCATTTGTAAAAAGGCGATGATAATAATAGCATTTATGTTGTAGATTATTCTGAAGATAAAATTAGATATTTGTAAAATATTTTGCAAACCTTCAAGCACAATGTAAATGATAGGTATTATTGCCAGTTTCTTTATCATTTGTTATTATTATCACCATAGTCGTTTTTATTATTATAATTTTAGGGAATAAAGCTAGTGAATCTAATTACAAATATATTTATTTATTATAAATAAAAGTACAGAATTAGTCCCAGAAAGGTGGTCTGAAAGATGAATTAGAGAGCAAAGAAACAGGAAAACCAGTCAGAAAACTATTTAATAATAAAGATATGTGATAGTTTACATTGGAGAAAAAAGTTAAGCAATAAAGTAATCAAAAAGCAAGCAGCTAAAAGAAGAAAAGGAAGAAAAACATAATCAGATTATTGAATGATACACAAATGGAATAATCAGTCTCTGAATAATGAGAGCTGACTATTCTAAGTGACTAGCTATTTAGAATGATCGAAAAGAAAATTGGATTAAGCATATTTAAAAAGTGTGTGTATATGTGTGTGTATGTATGTGTACATGCATATGTGCTCATGTATATGAATGCATGTGTACTTTTGAATAACATGGTAGGTTTAAAAGGAGGAGCCTGAAACTAACTCCAGAGCTACTATTTTTTTATTATAACACTTCCATGACAAATGAAATAATAATGTGAACCAGGCATGTAGGAGATCCTAGTAATATAAGATGGCCAAGCTCACAAATTTCAGATAAAATAAGTTTTACCAAAGTGTTGTTGTCCACAACCAGCTTCTTGTCATCATCTTGCTCTCTGTTAACTACAAATAAAAGTGGAATAAGGGTTTCCTTGACATTCTTGCAGGAATGAAGCAGTTAAAGAACTAGAGTATTTGAATCATCAGTAAAAAAGGCCTGTCCACTAACTTATAGTTACTGTGGCTATTTTATCACCCATTTGGGCCTTTTTCCAACTGTGAAAAAAGGTATACGGTATTTCATTATGTTAATGGGGCATGAGAGACACAAATAAAAGAGCACTTGGTTCATACTGGGTACCCGTGAGAGGTGAATATTTTTAAATATCTGTAGGTGGTTCACTAACACAGGTAATTGAGTTCCGACATATTTCTCCTTTGAGCATTTCCACAGGGGTGTTCAGGAATCTTGTAGGTGAGGGGGTAGTGTATGAATAAGAGGAGAATCCTTTTAAGGAAACAATGCATCCTAAGCTTGATCCTTCAAGGAATATTTTCTTAAGCTTTCATGTTGCCTTTTATGGCATTACTTTTTCTCCAGAAAGGAGCAGTTCCCATTTCTAAAGACACTGCCAACAAAGGACCTAATGCTGCTGTTTGAATTGTGAGAAACAGGTATTTTGCAAAGGAAGAGAGGACTTGTTACAGATGGTGCAGTGATAACATCACCATTATTTACATTGTAGGGGAAAATAGCTCCTTTGGTAATTATAAATATGTGGGAATTATTAACCTTCCATTCAGAAGAGATTTTATTTTCTGTCTTTTTTTTTAGTTTTATGCCCAGTCGTGCAAACTTATTTTATTTGTTCTATTATAAGTATATCTGGAATCCAGTGAAGCAGTTGCACCCCATTTTAATGTAATAATTCTCTTAGTTCAATGGAATATATTTTTATAAAATTTCCCTAGGATTTTTAACTATTAGGAGAGATGCAGCATATGCCTGTATGTTTTTATATTTCATAGATACATATTACATAACCACCTATACATTTACATAAATATATACAGATGGATCATATATGTACAGACACAGAGTTTCTAAAGAGTTTAAAGTATCATCCAGAGGATAATTGATATTTTGTGGACATTGTGCATCTCTTTGTATTCACATATATTTTGGCAGATGGGCGTCCATATCTGCAATGATTTCATGGATTCGACAATCCTTCCAGTGTGGAAATTGCTTCTTTTGATGCAAATCCAGAACTTTTATGGGACTTACAGCTTTAGAGGGAGTTACCTAAAATCCTGAGAGTTTAGTTGATTTGGCCAATAGTCAAAGAAGTAAGTGAGTCAAAAGTAGAATTTAAATCAAGGTCTTCCTGATTCAAAAACTGACTGTCTCTTCACTCATCCCCAATTATCTCTCATACATACATGTATGTATGTATATATGTGTGTATAAACTTTAATATTTCATGAATCTGTGATTTCATAATGCAGCTCTCCTTGTACCACCACAGAGCAAACTCCATCTCTATCTTATTAGATAATCCACAGTGACTCTTGTCAACAGGCAATCACAATGTCACGCAATTTATATAAAAACTTAAATTTATTACAAGAGAAATGGACATGCCTGTGGAACCTGAAGAATTCCTTAAAGAAATTTGCATATTTAAGCGAGTTCAACAAAAGAAGGAAGAGGTATGACATTGGAAGGGAAAGATACAATAACTCCTCCTGAAGGGGATGAGCAAGGTATTGGCAAATGCCACATTCTTTTCTCTTGGGAACCACTAGAGTATGATGATAGGAGGAAATGATTATCTTCAAAGGACCCTAACTGCACAAGCATTATCCCACCCTGGCACAGACTGTTCTATGTCTGTCTTGCCTCCCAAGCATGCACAGAGAATCCAGTTTAGGGTAAAACAACAAATTATGTCAGCTCAGGGAAGCTTTGTACTTGACAATTCAGGGTATGTTTGGGTCCAGTGTTTCTGGAACATGTGGCAACTCAAAGGAGAAGTTCAGGGAACTGATTTTTTAACATTCTTTAACACTATGGATGAAAAATGTATTGATCTTTGGTTATACTACATGTCTCAGAACTTACTATAGCTACTTTGATCATTAAAGAACATACACGCACTATCACTGGTTGTACAATTGATGTATACTTGAAACCATTTAATATTAGTAAAATGCATTGACAATATAATATATTTTAATTATCCCAAATGTAGCTGTAATTTTATCAATATAGGTATTCTCTCCAGTTATACAGAAAATAATCCATTCATTCTTGCCCATCTATTACATATATATATATATATGTGTGTGTGTGTGTGTGTGTGTGTGTGTGTGTGTGTGTGTGTATAGATAGATAGATATAACTATAGATATAGATATAGATATAGATCTATCAGATAGATAAATCCACAGGATGGGCAAGAATAAATGGATTATTTTCTGTATCACTGGAGAGAATATATACATATATATATATATAATGTAGACATATATATATATATATGTATATATAAAACCCTGTTTGTTCTGGGGAGGAGGAAGAAGAGTAGGCAAGTGAGTGAGGGATTTGTAATATGATGGGAGTCTTCCTTTCTTTTCTTGACAATATGAGAATATCAATATGGGCAAGGGCATCCTTTGGCTCTTCTTTCATAATAAGCTATCTCCTTTTTTGTCTCTCATATACATTTCATCTTTTACTCTATTCATCCTCTATAACTTTTTGCTTGTAATTATCTGCAGTCTCAACATTGTCTCTCTCCTTTGCTTTCCAGGTGATATATATTTATAACTCTTCGATGACTAGCATTCATTGACTCACAGACATATAACAAGCATATAACATTTGAAAACTCAGGTAGCCACATCAAAATCCCCCAATTTAATGGGGGATATATGGACATACACATACATCTGCATGTATTTGTATATTCTTATATATATAATATATGTATATATATATGTGTGTGTGTGTGTGTGTGTGTGTGTGTGTGTGTGTGTGTGTATAAGTTATTTTCATACCCATATTGTAGTCCTGGTCAAACAATATATGTATGATGATATTCAATCCTGAACAAAACATTTTTTTTTGGTCTAGGGAGATTAAGGTTTTTGACCTCTCAAAAACAACAATGGCAAACACCCAGATTTTGCTGCTGACCATAATATATATTAAAAACAAGAATGACTCTTGGGTCATAGTTTTTTATTTATTTTCCTGTTTGTTTTTTGTTTACATTTTTTTCATTAAAATTTATTTTCATTCTAAACCAAAGAGGGCCTTGGAAATAACTGATCTTAACTTCAATATTTTCTTTTTCATAGGATTTGTTCTGTTCCCAGATACAGGACTTCACAAAACCTAATCTAAATCCTAGAACACTCTCCCATTTGTTTATTGGATATGTGCTGATTATGACTAATGAATTAATTACTTTACCATTGTCAAGGAAGGGTTCTAGACACTAACTACAACTCAGATGTTTTGGGTTATCCAGAAGGCATACAGCTATGTCAGGAGTAAGGAACAGCATCCAAAAGAGTGTACATAATGACCTAACTAGAAATAATTCAGAAATGTGAAATAGGAGTTGGCCTTCCACATATGTGACTTAGCCACACATTCCCTTTATGGATGACTATGGATGACTTCTTTTTCTTGTTGGGTATATTTGAGAGACTATGTCATCTAGATTTATGGGGGAAGCGATTTCTTGTAATTTTTTTTCTTGTTATGTTATCCCTTAGATTTTTTTATGACCTCTAGTTGAAAAGAAAAAAAACTAAATATGTCAGCAGCATTCATAAGCTAAATTCATAAGCTAATTGTGCAGTAGCCATTCTGGGGCCCCTACAAGGAGGAAGGGGGTAGCCCAGGTGCTATATTAGCAAGGGTAATTACAAATTAAAGAAACACTTAGAAGAAGATGACCAGCATGGTTAGAATACAAGAAATCACATCAAAGCATGAGTGATTCTTTAAAGCATCTAAGGACAATTAGCCTGGAAAATAAAAGACAGTATTAATATAATAACTTGTTAGAATTTAGTCATTTTTCAGTTGTGTCTGACTGTTTGTTACTCTATTTGGGGTTTTCTTGGCAGAGATACTAGTGGTTCGATATTTCCTTTCCCAGCTCATTTACAAGTGAGGGAACAAGGTTAGTAAATGATTTCCCTAGGGTCACACAGCTAGTAAGGATTTGAGGTCACTTATGAACACAGGAAGATGAGGCTTTCGGATTCCAGGCCCAGTGCTCTATCCATTGTACCATCCAGCTGGCTCATTAGCTATCTTCTGGCATTCATAGTATCATAGGATTAAGAGACAGAAAGAAACTTTAAAATAATCTATTTCAATCCTTTTATGCTATATAAGAGGGAACTGAGGCCCAGAGAAGTGAAATTACTTTACTAAGGTAAATAACATAACCAGGACTGGAACTTATGTGACAAATCCATACCTTGTTCACCTTATTTCAAGAAATTCCATTTGAAAGAAGAAAAAAAAAAGATATGGCTTTTATCCCACTCCAGTGAGTAGAAGTGAAAGTCAGGGGTGGTCATTTAAGAGGTAGATTTCAGTTTAAGACAAAATTTTCTTACAATTAAAAGCATCTGAAAATGGAATAAGCTGCATCCCAAGGTACTAAAGATTCCTATTAGTGGAGGTGTTCCAGGAAAGATCAAATGACTATTTGTAGGATATGTTAGTAGGGATAAGAATTCAACATCTTTCCAACAATGAGATGATTGAGGACAGTTCTAATGATCTTGTGATGAAAAGAGCCATCTACACCCAGAGAGAGGACTGTGGGAATTGAGTGTGGATCACAACATAGCATTTTCACTCTTTTTGTTGTTGTTTGCTTGCATTTTGTTTTTTCCCATTTTTTTTTCATTTTTGATCTTATTTTTCTTGTGCAGCAAGATAATTGCATACATATATACATATATTGGATTTAATATATATCTTAACATGCTTAACATATATTGGATTACTTGCCATCTAGGAGAGGAGGTAGGAGGAAGGAGGGGAAAATTTGAAACGCAAAGATTTAAAAGGGTCAGTATTGAAAAATGATCCATGCATATGTTTTGCAACAAAAAAGTTTCAATTAAAAATGAAAATATTTAACATGAAAACCAAAAAAGAATTAGTTCAACTAATTAAGCCTAGAGTTCCTTTCCAATTTTGAGATTCTAGTTTTTTAAAATAAAAATAAAAGTTTTTAAAAGGACTTTTTATTTGTTGTTCATTTTGCCTTGGACACGGCACAATATTTATGTGAGGTTCACTTGTATTTGAAAAACAAAGAGATGTTTGCTTTTAGTTTAAATTAGTTTTATATGAATATATTATTACTCTTTTCAGTGTCCCCATAATACCAAAAAGGGCTCCTCATGATACAGATTCTGGTCTACATATTTGAGCAAAATATTTCATTTAACTGCATGGGGAAAAGGGAGAGAGATTTTTTTTTGGTGAAATGTGTCTATTCAGATCAATATTCAGAAATTAAAATTAGAAACCTCTTGTAGGCCCTTATCTTATTTTTTTAGAATCTTAAGGAGTTGAAAATTATGTACTAATATACCTAGGACAGAAAAAAGGATCCCAAAATAATTGAACTCCTTATTTCTTTCTCTATTTTTTAGAACAAAACCCAAACCAACCCCCCCAAAATATCAATCTTTTCCAAAGCCCCTGATTCTGACTTCTGATTCATTATTATAAGGAATATTATCAAGGGTATCATGGCCCTTGCCTCTTGAACTTCAGTCTCAAAGTCTGTCTCTAAGATCTTCGATCATGAAACAAGAAGCCCATGTTCTAAGGTTGATCATCTTAACACATGAAAAAATTATCTCAATCTTTCTAAAACAGAAGGTTACATTCAATATGTTTGTGTAAGGGAAGCCATGAACAAAAAGACAACTGTTTAGGCTGAACACAATAAGGAAGTCATTCAAGAGCAGCTGAATTATCTTTCACATTACAGGGTATGTTCATATAAAATTCCTTGCCAAATAGTTTGCAAAAAAGTTGATAAATCTCAATGGGCGAATATCAAATTCATGTGACTTAGCTGGAGAAGCCACAGCCTTTCACTTTCCATATGCTATAAAATCATACTGGCACAAAAATAGCATCTTAAAAATGGTGCACTTAGTCTACCTTGAAAGAATGAAATCAGTTTGATACTTCAAGAGCCATAATAACAGGAGTTTTCCTCCATTATCTGAGTTTGCTTATACTCATATCCTCATTTCTTCATCTATACATGCCATAAGCTAGCTTCATTCAAAAGGTTAATGTATTCTTTTATCCATTGGTGTTGATTTGTTGCTATTATTGTTGTGGTGTATATGTTAAGGAAACTGGAAAAAAGCTAGTATATACAATCTCAGTTCAACTTTTTTTTTAATTGAGCTCCATGAGATCCTAATTTAGGTCCAGGAGCACATGTTCTCACCTCTTAGTCTCTTGTTTTCTCCATTGTGAGAGATGATGTTACTTGATAGACTAATTGTGCTCAGGACCCTCAGTAGGTGTTGAGAGAGCATCTGTTCTCTGTTCTTTCTGATGATGGCAATGGCCTACCAGCATACTGAGGGTGCTGCTGAGGCTGCTGTTGTTGATCAAGTCACTTCCTGAAGCAGTTGGCAAGCAGTACCCAGTCAGCAGGGAGTGATGAGGGTAGAAGGGGACCCAATCAGGCATGATGTAATTTCTATCTGGTTGATGAATACATCAGTGTGGGAACAATCCAGTAAAAGTGGGCCTGTGATAGAGAAGCAGTTTGCCTGCTCTTTTCCATTCTTCAATCTACCTTTTTAGTATAAGAGATGGAAAATTATTTTTATGAAAGAGAGAAATAAGTATTTTAAAACAATATTAACAATTTGAAAGAAAGGTGCAAAAATGATTAATTTTTATATTAAGAACACTAAATAAAAAGGAGGGCAGGTTTAAATTCTCTGAGGAAAATGTATTGGAAATCACTAATTATAGTGAAAATTTTAATAGTATGAAATTTGCTTGTCTCCACACACTCTCAATCCTCATCTTCTTACAGATATAGTAAAAATAATGCTAACGACTCAAAATTTACTTGGAAAAAGTGGAATGACTTCATTTGGTTAAAAATAACAGACTTTAAAATATTTCCTCTTAACTATCACAACAGTTTAATTTTTCTACTCAATGCAAAAAATATTAATAATAATAATAATTATTATTATTATTGCACCTGTTATTCCTTATTTAACTGTGGCAAAGTGAGTACTCCCTTGATCATCATCTTTAAATCTACACATGATCATATTTTCATATGTATTTATTTATTTTTGACATAAATTATAGAAAATGTTAAAATTTTATTTTTCCCATTTTCAATAGAAAATTTGGTATCATTTATCTTTGGATAGAAGAATCCATCCTGATATTGATTATGTTGCATTAGATTTTTAGATTCCTCTGTAAATATGTGAAGTTTTTAAACATTGACAATTCCCAGTGGCTTAACAGAATCATCTCTCTTCTGACCACATAATTGTTAAATTGTGCATGTAAAATAGCTCCAGGATATTCTGTCCCCTTTCCAGCAGGTTATCAGGGAAAACTGGCCAAAACATTGTTTTTGTTTGTGTATCCTTTAGGTTAGGAGCTCAAAGGTCAATAATTGCCAAAAGCATTTTCACTGAATAACTACTTCGTTTCTCAAGCTCTGCAACCTGCCTTGCCAGTGATCCTTATCGTTTATTATTAAATGAATATATTTAGCTTCTAAGACAAAGCCACCTTATACACCAAAGCCAAATTATATTAGTTTAATGAAAAATTCAGTTTACTTTTCAGCATAATTAATCATAGTGATTAATCAGATATATAAACATGTATTACATGCCTATATACCAGGCTTAGTAGATAACATTATTGATTTCTGTGATATTTTATCTTATAACTATCTTTCTGAAGCCATGTATTTTGTTTTTGTTTTTATTATTGTCTGGGAAGAATAAGTTGCTTTACTGCAGTGCTGGCCTTCAGTAAAACAATAATTAAATATTTGGTGAATGATAGTGTTTGGAGATGCATTATTTATACCAAGCATTAAAACCTTTTTTAATGAGAATGATTTTGTCTTTAATTTGAATGCTAACTTTGGAATAAAATGGTTCTATTAATATACCATGAATAATGTTAGAAATGAGTTTTTAAAATATATTCAGTGTGTAGTTCATACACACTGCTCTTCATAACTGTTTTGTATGAGTCACACTCCTGAGCAGTTGCCATTGGTTGCTCCTTTGGTAAAACTGCTACTGTTAGATTAATTTTTAGTTTTGGAGGTTAAAATAGTTGCATCAATTAATTGCCAAAGAATCTCCTTATCCTAAAACAATAGACCACAAAAATATGTTCATAAATATGCTGCAATCCTCAGATGTTTTCCTAAAAGTATAACCTAAGATATCTTCATGATGACAAATTCCAAAACCTGCACAATGCATACGTCTGAAAGTTAAAGCACTGAAATGCTTGATGTTTAAAATGAGATGTGAAAATATATTTGACATTGATATTTGATCAGAGCCCTATGCTTATGCTGAAGATGTAAAATAACTTGCCTCTATATTTTTTCCCTGCTTAATTGTGGTGATTTCACCAGCACAAGAAATCTAGCTAATGAATGTAAATCCAGAAAGAACAAAAGAAAACAAATGGAAAGCATGATGGGAAAATAACATTAAAATATAGACAAGTCATCTAAGCAGCAGATGAAATATCATGCAGCATTTGAAAGAAATGAAATGAAAGCAGATTGTCATCAGATCTTCAATTTTTTTTAAGTTTGATACATATTTCTTTGGAGAATAGTTTGCAAATGATATATAGAATATGTGAAATACAATTGTAAACAGACATGCAATTTACCTAGCTTACAATCTGTTTCATGATCTTTGTTCATGCTTAAGGAAAAAAAAACAGGGTACACAACTTGGAACAGAAGTGTACAAAAAGTATAGTTGAAATTGAATTATTAGAACTGACATTATTAATATTTTTAATATCCCATGGCTTTCTCGTGATTCTTTGCATGCCACATCTTTCGCTAACTCTGGGGCCTTAATCATTTTAAGATTTGCTATGTTCTCAAATAGCTGTTTGTACGTGAGCACAATCTCTTTGAATGGGAATAATAAATATGCATGATTAAAAAGAAAACTATAGTCAGAAAATCGTATGTCTGAAGTATTAACTGCTATATTCAGTGTTTCTTACACCCTCTTTTACTGAACACATGTTGCCCTCAGGTCTGTAACTGAGCTGCTCTTGGCCTTTTAAAGCAGTTACTAAAAACTAAGTTCACTAAAAGGCAGTACATGATGAGGATGAAGAAGTGGGGGAAGAGATGAGGGGGGCAAGTTGGTGAGGGATGGAAGAAAGACCTTGAGCCACTTACTATCAGAGCATGGGAAAACAAAATTCCATGGCTTCTTTGGCCCTTGTTCCACTCCACTTCACCTGCACACTAACAGTGCCTGGCCACTTGTCATTGACCCCTGCCTTGTCCCATTTTCTTTCCTCCTTTGAGGTTGCACATGTACAATGGAGCTGAGCAACACCACATTTGGAAACTGATTGTACAACAATGTCCAGCACAAACCATGCAGAAATTTCAGCTGGCAGTAAGCAGAGCCAATGTTCTTGGAATGAGACCATTTCTTTCTAGGTGGTTAGTACTGATGCATGGGTTTTTTTCTTTTGTATATGTATCTGACTGCTGAAGCACTGAAGTAGAAATACAAGATATAGGGCTTGGTGAAGGAAGAAAAAAGTGTGTGTGTGTGTGTGTGTGTGTGTGTGTGTGTGTGAGAGAGAGAGAGAGAGAGAGACAGACAGACAGATAGACAGAGACACAGAGACAGAGAAAGGGAGAGGCAGAGAGACAGAGACAGAGAGAGAGACATACTGAGACAGAGAGATAGAAAGGAGAGAGAGACAGAGAGGAGAGAGACAGAGGCAGAGAGAGAGACAGACAGAAAGAGAGAGGCAGAGAGAAAGACAGAGACAGAGAGGAGAGAGACAAAGACACAAAGAGAGAGGAGAGAGACAGAGAGAGAGAGACAGATAGACAGAGACAGAGACAGAGAGGAGAGAGAGACAGAGAAATAGAGAGGAGAGAGAGACAGAGACAGACAGACAGACAGAGACAGAGACAGAGAGGAGAGGGAGACAGAGAGAAAAGACAGACAGAGATAGAGAAATAGAGACAGAGAAACAGAGAGAAAGAGACAGAGACAGAGACAGAGAGACAGAGAGAGAGAGAAAAAGAGAGAAAGAGAGAGTGAGAGAGAGAGAAAGAGAAATTCATAAATTTACATATCATGAGTTTCACACGTTGGTATCATTTCAGAAGACACTGGTGTAAAAAAATACAATTTGTCAGGCCTATTCAGTACTACTGATCCCTAACATTCTAAAAAGTCAGGTTTTTTTTTTAATGGTAGCTATTAAAAGGTACAGTTTGGAGAGGCCATATGCTGATCTAACTTAAATGGAAGAGTTTTGAGGAAAAATAAGGAATTGCAGCTGGTATCTACGGTAGTTTACTATTTTTGAATGACTGTTTAGTGTATGGTATTTTAATTCATAGCACAGATTCAAATTGGACTTTGGCTATGCATACTAGGATATACTGTATGGTGCTGTGAGTAATGCTGGTTCACTAAAATTACAAAATTAAAGATGTTAAAAAGACAGCCTTGCCATTTCTAAAATTTTCTTGAGCACTTTATACAAAACGGAAATGCAGACTATCTATCTTCTTTCCATATGCATCCATAAGCACAGAATTCATAGACTGGATCCTTATACAATATATGCATTGAATGTACCATAAAGTACACATAGTGTGTGGCTAAAAATGAAATAGGCATTGCCATTGTTCAAAGAACAGTGGGTTTTTTTTATTTTGGTTTGATTTTTTTGGTGGTGGTGGTGGGTTTTTTTTGTTTGTTTGTTTTTGTTTTGTTTTATTTTGTTTTGTTTTTTACCTAAAAGTTTATGGCTTGTCATTAACAAGTGCCACAGGTTAAAATCAGTACATCAGATAATGTTCACATAATATTTTTTAAATTATTTTTTCAATTAACAGGCATTATTTTTCTTTTCTATCCTACCTTTCCTTCCCACTAGAAGAAAAAAAATGAAAAACAGTAACAAAATCTTACAACATATATGCAGTATATGTTCAAAGAAAATTCCCTTATTGACTTTATCTGAAATAGCATGTCTTAATATACAACTTGAGTTCATCACCACTCTGTCAGAAAATGAGTAGTATTCTTCATTATTAGTCCTTTAGAATCATCGTTAATAATTTCAGTAATCAGAGCTTCTAAATCTTTCAAAGTTTAAAGATATAGGTCTAGCATAAATTATTCTCCTAGTTATACTCACTGTGTTCATCATCAGTTCATAAATGAATTTTGGGTAGTTTATTTAATTGAATAACATATTAAACTAAAATTAGATAAACAACATTAAGTTCTGGTCCTGAGAACCTGATGTCAGGCATGTCAGAGCTTTCTGAATTTATACAAATGATCCCCAAGTCTAGTGTGTACCCTGTACTTAAGCAAGACCTTTCTAATCATCTGAGGTACACAAAGAGTTAAATTTTACAGCTTGAAATTGAAGTCAAGTTAGGATAAAATAAGTATACATACTCTCCATGTATTACTTTATTTCATTGTGTTTTGGCTTTTTCATTGGACATTTCTCTGTGGTTCATTGCCAGAATTTTTTGGTCTCTTTATTAGTGGCCATAATACATGGTGTTTCTCTTTTAATACTCTGCTAAGCCAAGGAAAACCTTACTTAGGTTTCTCCAGCACTGAAGTCAATTAACCTGTAATATGAGCTCTAATGTCATTGTGTATTACAGGGAATCAAAAATATTTGCTGTTTAGGGTGAGGTTGGACTTTAATCCTCTCCCATGAAAACTCTAAGGAACATTTACAGTACATGGACTTTACTATACAGACTTGTTAAAACTGTCCAGGTATAATGTATTGGATATTCTCTAAATTTAGAAATCTCCAAATAGGACTGAGTATAACACAACTAACTATCCATAAAGAGCTATTATGATTTCCAAAATTAATTGCCATTAGTAAGACCCTAAGAAGTCACAAGACAAGCTATTAATCTTTGACTAAATATGAACCATAATTATTCTTATTTGTGCCCTTACAGAGCCTAGCCATTATTCTAGGGACTAAGAAAAAAAGAGAATACCATAACGATGTTCCCTTATTTGGAAAGTGTTTATTTTCATACCTTGACTGCCCAGACAATGGCCTTTAAGCTTCTGAATTTATATAAGCCCAGGAAATTACCAAGCAAAATTTTATAGGCATTTTAATGTATATTGTGTATGAGTTTTCAGTCTTGTAGTTCTTTTACTTTTTGAATTCAAAAATTCCATGCATTTTATATGCATTTTAAAGTTTCAAAAGATATCTTCCATTAATATTATAAAACAAGTCATTTCCAAGAGAGACACAAAGTTGGTCTGTATATTTACATTATATTTTCAGATTTGGGTGAATCAAGGTTCTTCACAATGTGAAAACCTTTTTTGAAGTATTTTAAATGAGTTCATACTAATAATAAGGAAAAACTATCTATACTGAAATATAACTCTTATGTTTATTAGTTCTCAGGGTATGTATCTTGTTCTACTGATTTATGGAGAAAGAAATGGCATGTTTCTTTTCTCCTCTTTCCCCTTCATCTACACCCCTGCACTCCAAAAAAGAGGTGTTCTCTCACTCAAGTGGTCCCTTTATTTGATCATCATCCCTACTTCACAGAAAAGGGAAGGTTTTTCTTCCTAAAATGTAGATGGGTTAAGTCAAACTTTGTTTCTGTTTTCACTCTTTGAAATTTTTAATCAATGTATCTGAATGGATTCCTCAGTGAGATTATTTTAATTTTACAGTCTTTTTCCAGGGTTGGAATTAACGTATTCCGAAGCCAAATTATAGTGGACAGGGATGATACCATTATCAAACTGGATTTGGAAGAAACTTTAAAGGTTATTTTGTCCAACCCCATACTTTTATGCATGAAGAAAGACAGCCCTAGGTTAAGTGACATGTCTATGATAACACAAGTAATAAGTGCCAAAATAGCAGTTAAACTCAGGTTCCCTGATCTGAAATCCAGCCCTTACTGCTGTAACATGTTCCCCTACCCCCCCCCCCAGTAATTCCTCTAATTGTGTAACTTTTTAATCAACTAATTTATTTATGGCTTACTCTGATGTTCTGAAAGCGGCCCTTGCCTAATCAAAGCTCTTGACAACATTTGAAAAATCTCAGGTGAAAAATCCTCTAATTTGATCCTCTCATATCACAAATCAGGAAACAATTTCCATGACTGGCCCAACTTCAATCAAACATTTTATAAGCATGTATTACTACCCATTGGAATGCTAGCCATTGTGGATAAAATGGAATATGTGAAAATATCTCTGTCTTTAGTGAACTTTGCAGATATGGAATTTGGATTTAGGTCTCTTGACTTGGGCAACCCAATTCATTGTACAATTCATGCACAGTCTAAATTCAAATACAAAGTTAAAGATATGCTAATAATCATAATCATAATAGTAATGGTATTTTTTTAATGTCTGTGTGTGTGGTGAATAAACAACTAGGGATGGGAGTACCTGTGGTAAAGTCTCAATACCTTTTCTCACTCAAAAATGGTGACTCTTAGGTGCTGGTTTTGAACATGGTTTGAAAGACATTTTGTGGGGTGACAAATTGTATACCTTAGACTTAAAACAACAAAAATAACCAAATCCACCACTTTCTTGCTTAAGGCAAGAGGTTATTATAGAAATCAGATTCTAACATATTGCTGATATTCAATAAATGACTTAGTAGTAATAATAATAGTACTTTAAGGATTACAAAATGATTTATAAATATTATCTCATTTGATCTTTGTAACTACTCTGGGAAGTAGGATATATTATTATTCATATTTTTATAGCTTAGGAACTGAGGCAAAGTTTAAGTGACTGGGGTTACACAGATCAAAAGTTATGTTTTAAATTCAAGTCTTCCTGAGTACATGTCCCCTATTCTTTTCGCAGTTCCATCTAGGTTGAGGCTTTCTATATCATCATAAAAAAGGATGAGTGTAGGGGGGAAAAAAGGTTCAAATATCAATACCTCACTCAAAAGATGCCTATTGGTAATGATCCAAAAATGTTTAGATAATACCTAGTATCCCAACTCTTGTATGTTTTTAAATTTGAAAAAAAAAAAAGGATAAATCAAGTAACATATCTCATATTGATTTGGGGAAGAATTTGGGTGTTCAGCCCTAGGCAGGAGGAATCAAAAAACAACAGCACTTTCCTCTGTTGTCCTTCTGTTAGGCAGTGTGATTTAATGCTTGACACTCAAGGAATCGAGGTCATGTGTTTCCGTTTTCTCTGTGATTACCAGAATATGTTCTGGGCTATAGCTGGGGATGTTTAAATGCTACTCCAAAGGCAACTAGACCAAAAAAAAAAGTTTCACATCCTCTCATGTTTTGAACAGCAGTTGCTGAGGATACTGTGACTTGCATGAAATTGGAAAGTAAGAAAGCCAATATGTAGAACCAGTTTTCTCATTTCTTTGTCATATTTTGCCACGGAAGAGGCAGAATCAATGCATGTTGTATCAACATTAGTTTCAGGAAAAAAAAAAAGATATTTAGCCATTGGTATATGATCGGAAATGCTCCTTGTAAAGGTAGTTGTTTTAGAGATTGGCATGAGATGGGGGGGTGTTTTTTTCTCAAATTAAGGTTATTTGCATTTGAAAAAAAAGGCAGCTTCCATTAGAAAGTAGATGATTTGCAATATAGGGAAGCATCAAACATTGGCCAAATGCAAATTTAACTTTTTTTTTTGGTGGGGGGAGTGGGAGAAACAATGAATCATTTTCAAGCCTGACTTTAAACTGAACAAAATTCTTTTCAGTAAATGTTAAAGTAGGAAAAACTGTTTCAGCTACAAAGCAGAACAGAATTAACATTTTCTTTCATTAAACTATCAGTTGTAGATTATCCTGAGCAACATAAGACATATAGGTTGCCCCCTGAGGTATTTTTACAGTTTTCTACTTCAAAGAATCCATATATTTCCCTCCTACATTTTATCTTATTACTTATGTCAGAGATATTTCAGATACTTCTTTTCATATTGTTGTCAGTAGATGTTTCTGTATTTTCTGCCAATTTGCTTGATTCAGAAAACATATTATTTTATTTTACTTTTATATCAGATTATATCATTCTTCCTTCCTCCCTCCTACATTCATTCCTTACTTCTTTTTCTCCCTTCCTTTCATTTCTTCTTTCCCTTTCTGTTTTCCTCCCTCCCTCCCTTCCTTCCTCTCTCTTTCTCTTCTTTGTTTTCCTATTTAACCTAAGGTGGAAGTTTAATAATCACTCACAAAGCAATCTAACTATTATTTGGAATAGGAACTTTGGCTTATTAACTTCTTTTTGACCTAGCCCAATTCATCTCTCCTTAGGAAGCCTGGTAGCATCACTCAATATTGGTGCCAGACTCAATAAAAATATGAGAACAGATTTAGTCCTACTACAACTTAGAACTCCTGAGCTCAAGTGACCTATCACCCTCAGCCTCCCCAGGAGCAGGTGTTACAATCATGTACCATTATGCCTGTCCAAACATTCCATCATGTCTTGGTGAATATTTTAATTTTTTTCATATTTTATTAATTCATTATTTTTCTATTTTACTTCAAAATATTTTGTGAATGCATAAGTGTTTCATTTGATCCTCATTTTCCAAAAATTTGAAAATTTAATTTCCACTCATATTTGTAGTTCATAAAGCTTCATGGGTTAAGAGCTGGAAGGGAGCTGAATCCATCTCTGACTCATTTTTTCAGATCAGAAGACTGAGGTACAGATTTACCTAAGATCACATAATTTGTGTTTGAGGCAGAATTTGAACCCCATTGGTTTGTAAGTGCAGTGCTGTATCTACTATGCCATGCTGCTTTTCTAAAGGGATTCAGAGTTCTATCCTTAGCCTTACTCTGTGTTAAAATCTTGCTTAGGATATTCAATTTTCTTTTTCTTTCTTTTCTTTATTGTTTCCATAAAAATATTAAGTATCCTTTTTCCCCTTCAAAAAACCTGGAAAATGACATATTATGTTATGTGTTAGTATGCATTTCTCAAGATTTATTAGTAGACATCTTGTGTTATGTGATCCTTGATGAAAACCTTTATTTATTTTTCTAAAAATATTCATATTTGTCATACTGAATCTTAGTAAAAATGAATGTCCTTCTATAACTAGTTTTCTAAATTATAACAGGCTCAGAAATCCAGAATCTAATGGTAACAGCTTTGCAGCTGCGTTATCTGATACCTTCATTTTAAAGATGAGGAAAAGGACTTGTCCAAATTCACATATGTAGTAAGTATCAGCAGTCCCTTTATTTCAAAACTTTTATACTTTCTACTAATAGTGTACTGCTCTCTAAAATTAACTTGAATTTGCTTGTCTATTAGTTTATCTAAGCTAGCTAGCTAGTTATTTACTTATATAAGTAGATATATGCATGAATTGTACATAATATATATATATTTATGCATGTATGTATATGTATATGGTAATACATATACATTCATTATATACATGTGAATGCATATAAAAGTGCCTGTACATGTATACATAGTATATGTATATGTATCTATAATTGTTATCATGAGCTTTCCTCCATTAGACAGGGAGTCCTTCAGGAAAGTGACTGTTTTCTTTGTTTCTTTGTTTTTGCCTTTCTTTTTATTTCCACAACATACCACAATGCTTAGTACACATAAGCAAATAATGAATGTTTATTAACAAGTAGCAAGTCACAAATATTTTGTTTTAATGTTGGTCAAACTCATTTCCCACAACAACTTTTTGAGGTATGTTTTATCCTTCCCCATTTTACAGATGATGAAACAGAATCAGAGTGAATAAATAACTTGACAATGATTACACAACCAATTAGTTAGGCTTAGAAGGTGACTCAAATTTAAGCATCATTGTTATTATTATTATTTTGTTCTTTTTCCTATTTCATAATGCTTCTCTGAGTTATGGCTTGCCTATTACTATGATAAGGATTAATTTTAAGTGAAGAGATTATTTTGTTGATTTCATTTAACTTTGCTTTCTTCTTATCAAGTCACATGAATGTCTTTATTCAGTGTCTATGCTTGAATACTTTAAATCTCTACTAAAACTCAAGAATTAAACAAGAAAAATTAAAATAAAGAGCAGAGATCTAAAGCTAGAGGAAACCTCAGAAGCCATCTGTTTTTTTTTTTAATTTCAATCTATTTTCAGTCTTCCTACCTTCCCAAGAAAGTTACCATTTCCAGAAGAACCTGAAGAATCTCTGATTAACTATGAATATATTGAAGACATTTCTAGCACATAATAAACATATAGAGTGTTTATATTAGCAATTTGTTATGATTTAGTTTGGTTATCAGTCCTCCAAATTGATTCACATATATGCATATATATCCAAAACTACATATAGATTTAGATATACATACACTCCCTTTTTTTTTTCAAAACCAAAATATATCATTCCTTGGTCATGCCAGTCTTGGCATTTCTTATTTAAATTTATTTGTACCTTTATATAAAACAATACCACCAAGGAAATGGTGAGAAAAATGATTGCTTTGAATTACATTATATTCTTGTTCAATAAATTATGCAATAATAACTAAATGCTTTTAAATCTAACCTCTTTTTCCTTCTGTTTATGGAAGGGGCATTATATGTACTTCAGATATTCATAGGAATGAAAATTACCTACAGATGATCTCTGTTATAGGTTATAGGAAATTGATCCCATAAAATACAATTTGCATCAAAGAACAAAAAGCCTCAGTATTGTGCTCTCCACAATGAAATAAACAGATCCATTTCTCAGTTTAAATATTTGGAAAGGAGATCTAGCACATGTTTTTTTTTGTTTAAAGTTCCAAAATCTGGTAGTTTGTTTAAACTATTGTTTGTCATAACTCTATGAAATTTGGTTTCCAGAAAGCAGCAGATGTACAACATGCTCTATTAAAATATAATAAAACAGCACCCAGGGTGTTTGATTAAAAGTAGAATTCAAAATAATTTCATTTTAGGTGCCAAAGAATAGTTTTCTTAGAAGTTAGTTTAGTAAAAGTGATTGGAATCAATGGGTTAATTGTCTTTAAAGTGCTTATAAGCAAATATTATTAGCAAAGCATTTTAATTACTATACTTTATGTGGCCTAAATGTAAGCATTTATTAATACAAACCAAGCACTCATTACAAATTTGCACAGAAAATGATAAAATATTATGTATGAAATGAATCATTAGCATGGACCATTAAGTCCTCTATTTTCATTTAATTGAATTTGTCAGTAGTACCCTCTTTAACTGAAAACCAGTCATAACTACAAAATTAAATAATAATTAAAGAAACAACTATTCAAAGAGTTGCTTGGAAGCTAAGGTGCCATTTAACCAAAACATAGCAATTTAATGTAAATTGCAGGCCATGTAGACACAGTTCTGAAAATTATGCATCCTGTGGTTCCGTACATATTTGATTTAACAAGTCCTCTCTAGCACAGCAGAGTTCTTGTCCTAGTTTACAAATTAGTCTGCTATCAGAAGGAAAAGCAAGGTGTTCAATGGATAAATCCTTCTCAATTTTTTTTAAGTATGGTGTTAACAGACAATTTAAGTGTTAGGCCCCAAAATTTACATGATTATTATATAACTCTTTTTTGATTTTTTAATTGCATTTATTATGTAGGAATTGGATCTATTTCATTTCACTTTTCTTTGGGAAAGTGCCATAAAATATTATATACTCCTTAGTTTTCAAAAATCAGGTTTCTTAAAAATATATTATACATTGCTGGGTTGTGTGAGCAATAGTTTTTTTATCATCTTTGTTTACCGTGTTTGTGTACTGTGGCACTACCTTCTTCAATTAAATCTTTCTGGTTCTTTCAGCTCCTAAAAACCCTTTTTGTTAAAATTTCTTAAAATTTGTTAAAACTTCTCTAATTTTCTCCTTTATATGCTTTTCAAAAATCTTTTTGTAGTGCTTGAAATCAGCTTTCTACAAACTATTTCTGCTATACCTAGACACATTCCATATTGCACAGCCAGCAGGGGGAGGTAAGATTTAAGGAAATAAAATCAACTTCATGGCAGTGTATATTTTCACAAGCAAATAGAAATGAAACTTCTGTAGGTCAGGAGAATGTAGGTATAGGCAAAGTATTAACAATTGTTTGAACCAATTTCAGATAGATAAACTACAAAAGAAATTATATTCTTGAGCCTGAAAAAAACTAAAATAACACCAAAACAGTAGGATGCTATAAACTTTAAGAGAAAAAAACATTGTCTCAATATTTCCCAGAATTACATGTGCTCATACATTTGACTATTCTGCAACTAGTGTCACAAATTTGCAGTTATTTGAAGAATTCAAAATTTTTGTTCATTTTAAAAACCACATTGAATTTTTATTTTCCTCCTTATATTGCTTTTATCATTATCAAGAACAATTTGTAAGTGGTTCAGTGCTACCTAGGGAAGAGTATTCCAGAAAGAAATATCGATGTAACTTCAGTTCAATGCAATAAGCTAATAAATTAATGAAATGCCTACTTCCAAGAACATGAGTCATTTAAAAGCATAAATATATCACTTTTGCTTAGTAGGAAAGTGTTTTAATTTCATATTTCATAAATCTTATTTTTAAATTTGGCTTCTCCCAGGTGACTGCTAATTTTTAAATCACTTATGTGTTCCTTTCATTTATGGTATGTAGTACATCCCATTGAGATTCTACTTGGGGGTTGATGATATTGAAAACTAGACAGTATTGTCCTACTTTTCTTAGTTAGAAAAGGACCTAGGAAGCATAATTGATCATTTAAACAAATTATTTTAAATTTAATTTTTCTTTTCAATTACATATTCTCTTCCTATTTTTACCCTTTCCCCATGCAATGAGGAATTTATAAAACTTCTACTTTTAAAATGATGCATGTTCCATTAAGATTATATAAATCCTATTTCTTGTTATTTTTTCTTAAATGTTATAATATAAATCTGGAAAGTCTGATGTCTTTGAAAGAAGGTGATAAAATAGCATTTCATTATTTTTAATTGCTTCACCTTTTTTGTTTGAGTTACTTAAAGCACCAAAATATAAATATTGATTTCTTTGAGTTTGTAGAAGTATAAACTGAGACATCAGATGTTGAGATTTGTGTAAAACATATCAGATAATTATTTAAGTTGGGAATGAAATTCCAAAAATCAAGTAAGATCTTAAGTAGTCTTAATTATTTGCAAAACTTTTCTTACTTATAAGTCTTATGAAACTGATATTCAAGAGACATTTCAAGCAAAATATGAATTGAAGTTCAAAGAAACTCATTCCAAAACTCCTAATATATTGATGCTTTCCTGCACTAATGTATAAGAAAGCATCTGCCACAAAGCAATAGAGAAAACTCTGCTGTGCTTGGGAATTTCTACATTTGGAGATTTTGCAGATTTTAGACAGAAACATCACACAACATGCCTATAAGTATTTCTATTAAAACAAGGATGTATGGAGGATTATTGTAGATGGTTAAACCCAGGTTCCATGATTCCAAATGTAGAACTCTTTTATAATGTACTGTTTCAAAGTAGATTCAGTAAAAGGTTTTTTGAATGAATGAGTTAATTTATTTAAAGTAACATTACATTCCATGTAGAGGATGGCACTACATAGAATTGTATATATATATATATGTATATATAATATATGCATGTATTATATATATACATATATATGTGCATATATGTGTTAGCTTTTTGTGTATTTAAAATACATGGACTTTTATTTGTTATACTGAGACATTTTACATAACTTCAAAGATTCTTCTCAGTCAGTATATGTTTTCTGATTATACACTGTCAATCTTCCAGCTCCAACTTTTCTTTTATTTTGAAGGAATTATTTTCATACTACTTCTGACATAAACTTTAATTGAACCTAAGGTACTACCAAATTTTAAAAAATAAACAAATAGGGGCAGCTACATAGCCCAGTGGATAGAGCACCAGCTCTGAAGTCAGGAGGACCTGAGTTTAAATCTGGCTTCAGACATTTAACGCTTCCTAGCTTTGTGAACCTGGGAAAGTCACTTAACCCTAATTACCTCAACAAACAAAAAGAAATTTAAAAAATAAACATATAGACAGAAAACCTACAGAATTTACTTCACTCCATTATGGTTTGGTTACATTCACTCACAATGTGCTAATTAATTTTTTAAATATTTAAAATGAAATAAAATATGAGGGGAGGGGAATATCTTGCCTATTCTTATGTGAAGCTGTCAATGTAAAGGCATGTAGACTTTAAAAATGACACATATAAGTTTATCTGTAGCTAGATGATATGAGTGAGGTTTCTATAATGATATTAAACTAGATCTTAAAAGACAAGAGAGAAAGCTTCCAAATGAAGGTACAATTATGCAGTCCCAGAGACAAAGTGACAGAATTGATAAAAAAAAAAGAATGTTTTATATTTATTTAAAATATAAATATTTAGGAGAGAAAGAATTAAGTCTCTGATGATAAATGGGAAGGTAAATATTCAGTGATGAAGGGGTAGACAGCAGGAAAAAGGAAGTAAAAAAGAAGGTTGTAATTAGACTTTTAAAATTCTGAGTACTCTTATCTAAATAAAATAAACTAGAATTTTCTTATAAGAATAAATGTGTTGGAGTTTTAAAAATCTCTCCCAGAGATTTCTGAATAAGCACTTGGACTTTCATTACCCCGTGTAATAGATCAAATGAATATTTCAGGTGCATATCACATGATCATATTACTTTATGACTTTATCAAATCACAGCAAACCAGTTTCTAGTAAAACAAAAAGAACAAAATATACCAAAATAAATATAAAAACCTTTCCTTCATGTCACAAATTAGGCCTGTCTGTCCCTATATAACCCATGAGTCATGTGAAATCTTTTAGTGATTAATCCCTTTGAGAGCTTGACAGATTCTGAGTCTTGGTGTTGATCCTTGTTCACAGCTGCCTCTTTCCTCCAAAAGCAGAATCCCTATTGACATCAGAAGTACTTCTGTGATCAGATGAGATAAGATATTCACTGTGTGCAAAAGGGATCAGAGCTTGGACTTTTAAGAAGACTTGCTCCCTCACCATGCAAACAATTATTACCCCTTAGAGGGACCACACAAAATATTTCAACCATATTTTATGTTAATTTACATTAAGGATTGCAAGAGTAGAGAGTGAGATAAGGTAAAAGAAGAAATGGGAAAGAATAGAAGAAGACTGGACTATGAAGTGTTGCTGGAAATCCCAAACGTCCAAATGATATATGGTCAAGAATTCTATATGATGCTGATGTGCTACACACACACACACACACACACACACACACACACAATCTTGCAGAAAAAGAACTATATCTGTTATTTTGTTAATAAAGAGATTTTCTTATGAGGAAACTTTATTAAAACAAATCAGTACCTTTTCTGCAATTTATACTCAAAATTTTTCCTGGGGCACTCAGAGAGAGATTCATTGATTTGCCTATAGTCATATATCCACTATGTATCAGAGACAGGTCTTCAGTTAATCTTTCTTTTTTCTTTGAGGCCAATTTTATCCACTATCACACACAGTCTATTCTGTATTTCTTATTTCTACCTATCTCATTTATGTGACTCTCATTTCTGTCTCTCTTGTTTCTGTCTCTCCAAATCTATTAAAATATATATATATATATATATATATATATATATATTGCATATACATAATTATATAAAGAGATATAGTGAGGAAATATAGATATTGACATGTAGATATAGACCATGTTGTACTCTGAATCATTTTTGAAACAATGACTCTTCGTGCTTCCATTGTACCAGGTCCTCCCATTTTCTGGAGCTTAATCTGGTCCTATTCCCATTATTTTTCTAATGTAATTATATATACATATACACATATGTATATACAAATAAATATATAGTGTGTTTATGAATATATTTATATACATATGTGCATACATGGTATATGTGTATTATGTATACACACACATATATATAGTCAGTTATAAATAGAACTCTGAATGAAGAGTACTACTTTTATAACTTTTGAAATTAGTATCAAGATATATATATACATATATTGCCATGATCTCTAAAGTCAAATTACTCTTCTAATTAAAATTTAAGTAACTTGGTATTGGTCTCACCACAAGTATAGCACGTAGAATTCCTTTTCCTAAATTATGGTATGACAAATGTGTATACAAAATTTATATTTTTAATCCCAGAGTGTCCACAAAGTAAGTAATTAAAATTAAAAAGCAATTGAAAATTGACTTAGGTATAAAATGGAGAAAACAACTTTGACTTTGAATTTCTCAGATATATAGATCATGGTTCTACCAAATCATTTGGCTTATATTTGATTTTATTAAAACTTTCTATAATACTTATAAAAAGAATTGTGGTTTACGTTAAGGGGATATTTCCCAGCGTCCTCTGTGTAATATGGAAACTAGTACTTTATTACAGATGTTGTGGTTGTGTCCCAAATTTCCAAATTTATGTGCTTTTGATTAGAAGTGGTAAATATTATTCACACAATGAACTAACTCATCTCATTATTCTCTCTAATATTGTCTTTGGTATCTTGTGGCCAAATTGTGTTCTCAGATGCAAATCCCTTTGACTCTAATAACTTTAAATTGAGTACAGTTTCTCTGATGGGATTGAGTATATGTATAAAATTTGATTTTACTTGTTTTGAATGATTTTTCAGGAAGTTTGAGATAAATGGGATATTTCAAAATCTCTTTTCACTGCTAAGACATATTTCTTCATTAAATGGAAATTTGATCAATCCCTGTTTCTAAACCCCTGGATATTCAAAAAGACTTTAATCATTGGTAGACTCTTTTCTTAGTGTTTTTTAAAGAATTATTAGCAGATCCTGATGATCAGACCTCTCAGGCCTAATACAAAATCTCCCATCATTCTTTTGTAGATTTTGTGTTTGTTTTTATCTTTTTCCCTTAAATCCTATAAGATCCTTTTTCAATGTAGTGGGGATTTTATCTGGACTGAAAAATTGTCATATACATGTGGGATGGGGAAAAGGGTTAGGAAACTTCTAAAGTTTCTTCTAGCAATGAAATTATATATTTTTTGTGTTTTTTATTGGCATAAAGACAAAGGAAAATCATATAGTTATTACAAAAGTCCTTCTGCTTTATATGCACATATACTAGTTTTCCCAAATTTGACTAGTTGATATAGCCACATTGATTGATGTAAGGGTACAAGACTAGAATAATCTAGAAGGACCATAGTATTAATTTAAAATCCTCAAGGAAATAAAAACATTTTGTCCTTTATAATTTTTAACATATAACTTTTGGATAAGGGCTTTCTTATATACAATTCATCCCTTTCAATTTTTATGAGCAATTGAGCAATGTAATGTTTGGTAAATGAATTCCTATCATGAACATTTAACATTACACTGGTTTTCTAAAACATGAAAAAAATGTTCATTTGAAAGATAGCGTTTTTCATAATTTTGATTTAATTTGATTTGATTGTAAGAATGTGAAAATGAGCTATTATAAGAAACAGTCACTAATCAGATAGTATATAAATTGTTAATTGAAATCAGATAAAAATCAGAGGTTATTGATTCTTAGTCCCATGGATAAAGCTGAAGGCCCTTCTATGATTTAAAGATGTCCAAATGTCTATCAACGCAAGCTATATTCCTCTTCAGATATGATCCATAATTAAAGTACCACTACACTAAAATAAAATGCATTTAAAACCTCTTTAGGAAAGATTATATTCCCAATACTTTAAAGAGAAATTTAATCTTGGGGCAGCTAAATGATGCTCTAGATAGAGTGCTAATCCTTGAGTCAGAAAGATCTGAGTCCAAATGTGACTTCAGACATTTATTAGTTATATGGCCCTAGGCAAGTCACCTTTTTCCCCTCAGTTTACTCATCTGTAAAATGAGTTGTAGAAAGGACTGGCAAACCATTCCAGTATCTTCATCAAGAAAATCTCAAATGGGGTCATGAAGAAGTGGATAGGACTGAAACAACTGAACAACAAGATCTTAATTCCTTTAATGAGCTTTCTTAGTTTGAATAGCACTTACCCTTTTCTTAGCCATCACTGACCACTTAGCTTCAGGATCTCAAGACAAGCCTCATACATTTGTTTGTATTCTGATTTTTCTCTCTCCCCCCCCTCCCTCCTTGGTTCTCCCTCCCTCTCCCTCTTGCTGTCCTTCTCCCTCTCCTTCTCCTTCTCATTCTCCGTCTCCCTCTCCTCCCCTTCTCTCCACCTCTGTCTCTGTCTCTCTCTCTCTGTCTCTATCTCTGTCTCTCTGTCTCTCTGTCTCTCTGTCTCTCTGTCTCTCTGTCTCTCTGTCTCTCTGTCTCTCTGTCTCTCTCTCTCTCTCTCTCTCTCTCTCTCTCTCTCTCTATCTATCTATCTATCGATTTATCTTTATCTCTTCCTCTCTCTCCCTCATACTGACAGGTTATCTAAGGCTTTACCAGAAGAATTACTAATCATGGAAGATCTTGGTTCATTTTTACTTAAGCACAACACAAAGGACAGTTATTGAGAATTTATTGATGAGAAGGGTAAGCTAGTGTTGACTACTGGTATATCTTTAATCCCATTCTTGAAGTGTGCATTCCTTTTTAGTGATATGAAGAAAGTACACAGTGTCATTGTTAGAGTCTTACAGCATTCAAATCATGCACAAATAATAATTTTTGTTTAGTCATTTCAGTTATGTCTGACTCTTTGTGACCCCATTAGGAGTTTTCTTGGCAAAGATACTAGAGTAGTTTGCCATTTTCTTCTCTAGATCATTTTGCAGATGTGGAAACTGAGGCAAATAGGATTAAGTAACTATCCAGGGATCACACTGCTAGTAAGTGTCTGAGGCCAGATGAATTCAGAAGATGAGACTTCTTGATTCCAAGCCCATATACAGACTTGATTTCAATAGCATCCTCCAGACTCTATTCACTCTGTCAATTAGCTGCCCAATGACAAATAATAAATAGATAGTAAATACTATTTCCCCTTTTCTTTATTCAACTTCTAAGAAACTATTACTCAGAGAAAAGATTATAGAGAATAAATAATATATAAATATTCATCCCTGGGCAGCTAGTTGGTGCAGTGGATAGAGAACCAGCCCTGAAATCAGGAGGATCTGAATTCAAATGTGGCCTCAGACACTTAATACTTCCTAGCTGTGTGATCCTGGCAAGTCACTTAACCCCAGTTGCTTCAGGAAAAAAAAATTAAATACCCACTGCATGTAGGGCACTGTCTTAGGGTGTGGGGATACAAAAGAAAAAATATATAAATTACACAACCTGCCTCCAAGGAGCTTATATTCTATTAATAAGTAACAATTTCTTATAGTACAGAAATACTGAATGATTGACATCTTCAGTGCAGTAGTACAATCAACTAGTCCTCTCAAGGTCCTTCTGAGTGTGATTTAATTTAAACAAAATAAAGAACTTCAAGAAATAGTCTCTAATATCTGGGAGCTTCATTTCTGGTGATGGTGATTTGTGGTTACACATGACATATTTCACCGTACAGTGAAATTGAAGTGTCTAGAAAGGTCCAGTTTGTAGCACATCATTTTTTGTCATATATTATATACATGCCCAATTCCTTCCATGTCTTTTTGGCTACCTTTGCTTTCATGATGTGTATTTGTGGCTTCTACTCCTTAATGTAAGTTGCTGAGGAGATAGCAATCATATCTTCTGTATTCTCCACAAGCTTCTACAGCACCTTAGTGTTCATTCAGTACCTAGTAAATGATTTTAATATTTCCTGATGTTGATTAAAAAAAAACTTTCTTGGTACCTTTTGTTTTTATCACCTCTGTTTCCAAAAAAAATACTACTTTGTTCTATTTACTTGGCTAGCCTTCCATGGTGACATAGATTTAAAAAAAAAAAAGAAAAAACTAAGCAAACATATTGAGCTCATCTGATATTCTATCCCACAGTCCTCCACCTCTACAAGACAGGAGTATGATCCAGTTTCTCACTGACAATTCTTTTTGCTACTTAATATTAAATAACCCAAATTCTTTTATTTTTTCTGGGATTATTTTTTTTCTGGGAATTCACTTAACCCATGCTAAAATATTTTGTGATAAAGCAGACTGACTGAGAAAACTATTAACTTGCTGAAGTCTGTTCTGTTCTAAGAACACCAAGAACAGCTTCTTGCTTATCTCCCTGAAATCTTTTCCACCTCTAATTAAGATTAAACCTTTCCTATAGCACATATTTTACCAAATTCAGTATTTGTTAACTCTTCCTTCCCCTCCATGCATGTGTAGTCCTAAATTCCACGATATTGTTTTCATCTTGGTGAGATGAAATGTAAGTAGGTGAAGGAAGAAGAAGTTAAAGCTGGTGTCTTTGCTTAGTATTATATTCATTAGACTGTTTCCAGTTCAGTTTTGACAGCACTTAGCACAGTGCTTACTTACCCAATAGTATATGCTTAATAAATTATTGTTGAGTGATTTAATGAGTGTAGCAGTTGGTAGTACAGTGGATAGAATATTGAGCCCAGAGACTTAATTTTAAATTTGACCTTACTCCTCATGCCTGTTATTTATCCTTTCTGCTTCAGTTTCCTCATCTGTAAAATAATAATTGTAATACCCACTTCCCAGGTTTATTGTGAAGATTAAGTTAAATAATCTATGGAAAATGGTTTACCAACCTATACTTACTATATGCATGATAGTTATTTTCCTGTTTTTAATATTAGTATCAGCATTATTATTATTATTATTATTATTATTATTAATGGACTATTAAAAGTAGAGTATAAGTAGAGCCAGTTCTATAGAAAATGAGAGAGGACTATGTTCGTTTGTGGAAAACACATTTGTGGCTGTCAGAGAGAGAGAGAGAGACACAGAGAGACACAGAGAGTAAGAGAGAGACAGAGACAGATACAGAGACAGAGAGAAAGAGACAGAGAGAAAAAGAGACAGAGAGAGAGAGAAGAGAGAGGAAGGGAAAAAGGGAGGGAGGGAGATAGGGAGAGAGGCAAGTTCATTTAGTGATAAGAGATTTGTTGCCAGATTATAGTGGCTCATTAGAACCAGTTAAAATATCTACATGAGTATTTACACCTCTGAAATCAGCTCACATTATAAATCAAGGCTTGATTTATTTTTGTTCATTACGTAAACAAAAAATAATGGAAAGGTATTAATGATGTAGATTAAATTTTAAAGTATATTTTTGAGAATTGTTTGTTAAATATTTACCAGCACATCCTATTTAAGCATATCCTTTATCGGTGAGAAAAAGTAAGATTTATTTATATCTTTTATGGAATATCAGTGGTCTACTTTCCACCAATATCACTATAAACAAATTACTGTCAATTTTAACTTTTCATTTAAGTCATATTCCAAAAACCAATAGAAATAAATTGGATAGAAAATTCACATTCTCTTTATTATACAATATCAACATACTGATTTCATGAAGAGAAAGAGGAAGGAAAGGGAAAGAGCATATAATAGTCACTTAATATATGTCATGCATTTACAAATATGATTTCATATGATAATCAGAAGATTATCTCAGGAATTAGATAATATTATAATTTAAACATTTAGATTTTAGAAATGTGAGGCAGAGAGAGGTTATGTGATGTATCCAGGATTCACTGCTAGTAAGTATATGATGCAGGGCCCTGTCTACTGTGCCACCAAGCTACCGTGGAATCATCATCATAATGGTGCTCGTTTTGCTTTAAGATTTATAAAGCATTTTTTATATATATTATCTCACTGAATCCTCATAAGAATCCTCCAAGTAGAGTAATGAAAGTATTATCCCTCATTTAGAGATGGGGGAAAAATTTCTTTGAGATGTGCCAAAAGTCAAACAGCATTAAGGGATGAAATTCGAGTTAAACACCAGGTTATCTGACCCTATATTCAAGATACTATAACTCTTTACAAGTCATGTGCTAAACATTATTATTGTCATTTTAATAAGTTAACCTTCAATATGCTATCTGAATTCACAAAATAAATTTTCATCTTATTTCAAGGTTCCTGTGCTGCTATTTATAATCTATTTAAAAGGATGTTAAACTATAACAGTCACATTGTATTGTGATTTGCATTTAGGACAAAAATGAATAGAGCATTTAATTTATTTCTTAGAGAAAATTCTAGCACTATATTTATATGTACTGTGGTGAACATTAAGCCCATGGTAGTGTTTTAAAAAATTGGGTTTGGTGACAGTAGCGTACATTAGAAATTAGGAAATCTGGGTTCTGGTCCTGCCTTTTTCACTTTCAATCTTGGGGAAATCATTTGACATTCTCTTCTTTTCAGTTTGGGGAATTGTAGAATGAGTAGCTTGGTCTAGAATGCCCTGCATACTACTCTTTGTGTTCTATTCTCATTGATCCCATTTTTGGAGTGTTCTGCCTCTTTCTGATAATCTAGGTCCTATCTTTCCTTAAAAGTCTTTTTTTTTTAATCTTATAGCTCAAAGAAACCTTCCCAGCCCACAGAGATCCTTACTGCCCATAAATTTCAGTAGCATAGATTCTTTATACCACTTACTGGACACTAATCATTCGTTAATTTTATGTTTACTTACTTCAGTGTGAATGTGTGTGTACGTATGTGTGTGTGTGTGTGTGTGTGTGTTCTCTCTCCCATATTAAACTTGAGGATTTACAAAGGTATGACTTTGATTTATGATTGCTTCCATCCATGGATTCTAAACCGTCCACTAAAAACAGTTTTCACAAATGTTCCTGTACAAATGTAGGAGGGTGGCAGAATTGTCTTGATTTGAATTCAATTCAATTCAACAAAAATTTAAGCACCAAATGTATCTAAGGCATACATTCAACTATATCAATATTTTTGATTGTTGTACATCTCAAAATTACATGAACTCAGAATGCAATAAAGATTTATTCAAACATTCAAATAAAAACAAAATTTAAAACAATATCAAGTCTATTCCCATCAAATATATAAGCCTGATTGAAAATAGAACAGAGACTTTTGAATTATTTATAGAGTCACTTTTCTGAAAGATAGTTTCAAACTTTCTTTTTGTTTACTAAGATTCTTAAGTAATGGATGGAAACAGTCACAGGATTTGATACTGACAGTTTGCCTCCACACTGCCTGGTATTAAAAGATATTTAATATATTTGTTGAATATATTTGTTGATTAATTAGCTGTAAAGCACATAGTCAATATGCTTTTTGAAAATAATGTGCTAATTCATACATGTCTATATGGAAAACAAAAAACTTGAGAAACATTCAAATTAGGTAACTCTCCTTTTCACCTTGAAGGTATTCACAAGTAAAGTTTCCCATGGAATTAAAGTGTGATTTGATTTATATGATACTGTTCAGGAGCACAAGTACCCTTTCATTTATAATCCTACAAAATTAGGTTGTGGGGAAAAATATGGAAGCAAAAATAAACTCTAGAAAATATGATAAGGAGATCCATCTTTAGGAATTCTCCTCTCCCTCCCTTTTTATTGTCACAGATTCTTGTCTCTTTCAAGTTTTCACTTCAGACTTTAAACCCATGATAATTTTCTTTGCAGTATCTTTTCTTTCATCTGAAGTGAAAATCCACATTACAATGGAAGAAATTAATGGTATATCAGACAATCTGTATTTGATTTTCTGGCTTTATCACTAATAATTGTATGACCTTGAGTAATTGATTTCACAGTTTTTAGTGGTGAGTGGCTAGTTTATTCTTTGGACCTTTAGATATTTGGTAAATCTTACTAGCTTACTTATAGCAAAGCTAAGGGTCTAAGTAATTCTTCTCGAATATGAATAGAAGAGTGGTTATGATGCACTTTGATGGAGATAAGAGAAAGGGGTTATGTTGTCTTCTGAGCATCTCAAAAGAAAAAGCAACACAACAATAACAACAACTTAGTTTAATAGATGCATGATTTCTTCATTGTGGGTGTTCCCTTCACAATTCCAAATCATTTCATTGCCAAAACCTCTTTTTTTTGTGGGATTGTCCATTTCTTTAAAAGAACCTTCCTTTCAAGAGCTATCCATTTCTTTTAAAAAAGTCCTTTCTTCAAGAATCCAAAAGAAACAAGGCTACATCAGACCAATGGTGGTATTTCTCCTGTCCAGTGTCATCTTCTTTTCTTTCCATTGTCATGATTATACTAATATTCGAGCACCAGATTTTCACACATTTTCACATTAGTCACTGATTTGAAAGGCAATTTTCCTTCATTTTTTTGCATAATTGTGTATGTTGGACAAGTGCTTACGTGAATCCATGACACCTGGAAGTTTTATATGAAATAGGAAGTCTTTAGGGAATATTGAAGAGCTATATTTCTTCATTTATAAATAATATCATTAAAATAATAGCATGTGGGGTTTTTGCAGAAAAGAAAGACATATCTTCTAAGGTGGTTTCACCATTTGTTAGACGAATTTTGAATTACAAAAATTTAAACTTAATAAAAAGAACTCAGAAAACAGTGCAAAGATATGGAAATGTGTGTAGGCTATTATATATGCATATTTATACATTAATGTATACATATACACATACATTTGGGTATCATGATATATTACTGTATGTACATATATGTGCAGTTAGAAACAAATATATCTTACTTAGATTTTCAATTTTCTTTTAAGGTACGATTGACTTTTAAATCACATACTTGAAAGTATTTTTTTTCTTTTTCCTTTATATATTTACCCTAATAATTCCATCAAACTATGCAGTGAATACTTACTGAATGGCCACACTTTATAGAAGTGGAAACTTGGAAAATATTTACATGCAAAATACATACATATAAAAATATTTATATGCAAAATACATACATATAAAAATACATACATATAAATCAAAAAAGCTAAATATAAAATATTAATTTATTCACATTGTAGCACTGTATCTGAAATGTAAATTTTAGAGTCCAGCTACTCATAAAAAATTCTACATCTGTTCAATGTGAATTCATGTTATGGATCCTATATGTCTACATATCCTGAATTTTGTATGTTTACATTTCAAACATAAATGTTACATTAAAAGGAAAATATTTTATTTGCTTTTACTTTTTTGTTCCTTAAGTTTCCATTATGGGTAGAAAAAAATTTTAAAGTCACCAAACATATATATATATATATATATATATATCCAAATAGTAAAATAAATGAATAAATTCATAAATATTTAACTGTTTATCCCTGTTCCTATGTTCCTTTAAACCGTGAATCAGAGGAAAAATATAACTGAATAAATTGAGAATTTTATCAGATTGATATGCAAGAATGGAAGTTCAGCTAGCTTATTTTAATTTCAAGAGAAAATAGGGGAGAATTTTCCAATTAATATTGATCCTTAAACATTTTCAACATCTTAAATTCAAACATTCACACTTGAATCCCAAAATATCTTAATTTGCTATGAAAGAGGAAGTGTTTTTCTTCATTCATACAATTAAAAACAGTGAAACAGATTTTGCTTCAACAATTCAAAATGATTCACATGTAAGTGAGAACAAATATGGAAAATTCAAGCCCCAAACAAAATTACAGAAACTTGAATTATAATGATAATTTAAAATGTGTGTAATTTAATTATAGTATAGGGTCTGCTATAATGAGCCCAATGCTACTCACTCTATCTAAATCAAATGTGATAGTACAGTAATATTAGATATGTTTTTCTCTAAGCATTTTTTACACATTTCTGAAAATTGTTATACCTGTGCCAGAATCCATCTACAGTACCAAAAGCTTTTTTTTTTTTTTTTTTTGGATGGGAAAGTGAATTTAACAAATTGTCAAAACATGATAGTGCAAACTTTCATTTCCACATAGGCTGATATAAAATATGTATATTGACTAGCTATGTGAATTGTAAATGTATAAAGTTAGCAATGTGGTAATTTCAAAAAGGGATATCTAGAAGAAAGTTTAAAATATGCAAATTGTGAATTCAAATTAGATACTTTCTTTTATTTAAGGCTAATTTTACATTACTTTTCAACCATGACTCTTCTTTAATATTTACCATTTCCTAGTGGTAATGCTTGAAACAGAGACCAAAATCAGTATGAAAAAAATCTTCATTAAAGGCCCTTTATATTAGAATATATAAGAAGAGAATGCATTTACAAAATGAGAGTTTCCATTGCTAATTTTAAAAAATAATGCTCTCTTAATGAGTTGAAACACAAGATCCTTGTTTCAGGGACCAGTTCTTTTCTATATTTATTCAATCAATCACATTTCCAGAATATTCTCAAAGTAAAACTCTCCTGAAACACTTGTGTAACCATGTTTGATATGGCAAGACTATTTAGAGTGAAAAGAGAGAAAAATTTCATAGAAACAGTGTTTTGGAGAGGATAGAACAAACCATAGTATATAATAGGAGACATTAAAGACAAAAATAGATGTACTGTACAAATTGTGGGACATAGAATAAGAGAGTATCCTTTTAGCCTTGGGATTTTTTGAGAAAGACTGAATTATGCTGATCAGTATAATGTTGAAGCTTTGATATATGAATCAACAAATTATTGCAGAAGATCAGTTCAAAGATACAAAGAACCATATCTTGAAGTAAATGAATTTTAAATATTTAACTTGGATCTCTTAAATCACAAGATATAAATAAAGCTCTATATCAGTCATCTATCCATCATCTATCATCTCTCTGTCCATTCTTCTATCTATCCCTTTATCTATCTACCTGTCTTAAAATTCTAGTTTGAATGTACTGCCTCTTCTTTCTCCTTTCAACTACCAAACTTCTCAAAATACATACACTGCTTCTTTTTTCTTACCATTCTTTCATTCATCTAAGGCAATTTAAATTTTGGTTTGATTATACAATTTATGCTAATCATTTGAAGATTAATAATGCCTTTCTTTTTTTCCAAGTCTAGTAACCTATTACCAGATTTTACATCCTTTGCAATGCTCTTTGTAGCATTTGACACTAATGACCAATACCACATTCTTGAAAGTCTCTCCTTTCTTATCTATTCTCATGCCTTTTCTCCTGCTCCTCTTGTCATCTCTGCTTATTATTCAAATTTCTTTTTTCCCCACTTTAGTTATTATCTCTATGTAGATGACTTCCAAATTGTTATCTCCACTTCTGGCCTTTCCTGAGTATTTTGATTTGGAGATGACCAAAAGGGAAAGTCCAGATTTGTCAGCCTGACATTCAAAGAGACATGTCCTGTAAAAACTCCATCATATCAACATTCTTTTTAGAATTTCAGATATGTCTTTTTTTTTGTTAAAGCTTTTTATTTGTATAACATATGTATGGGTAGTTCCCCAACATTGATCTTTACAAAGATTTACATTACAAATTTTACCCCCAGTCCCCTCCCCTCCCCTAGATGGCAGGAAGTCCACTACATGCTAATAATGTTGAAATGCTTGAGAAGTTATGCAAGAAAAATCCTATCTACAAGAAAAAAAAAAGAATCAGAGAAAGGCAACACAATGCAAACAAATGTCAGTAGAGATCATGAAAATGTTATGTTGTAGTCCATATTTCATTTCCCTCTCTCTGGGTGTATATGGTGTTCTTCAGTGAACAACTGGAACTGGTTTGAGACAATTCTTCGTTGCAGAGAACCATGTCCATCAGAATTGATCATCATGTAATACTGTTGTTGCTGTGTATGATGATCTCCTGGTTCTGCTCGTTTCACTCAGCATCAGTTCATGCAAGTCTCTCCAGGCCTCTCTGAAATCGTCCTGCTGGTCATTTCTTACAGAGCAATAATATTCCATAACATTCAAGATATGTCTTTTTCTTTAAAAAATTCTCCTCAATATTCTATCTAATTTATAGCTACACATCTGGTTTGCTACTTCTTTCATTTAGAATCACTTATCTACCTTTGTAGCACTCCTTTTGTCTTCTCCTATCTTTTCCTATAATTTGCATATTCATAAGTCCTCAACTTCTGGAAGTCCTCAAATGCAGATGGATCAGATTCAAAGTCATGAAAAAACTAGAAGTTCTTGCCATGTCTCTATTGGTAATAAAGTAAAGATGAGGAGAAAGGAAGTACCGTACTGGAGAAGGTTAAATGTTTTGATTTCCATAATAGGGATGAAGATAGTGTCTTCAAACTATATAGGTCAATTCATGAAAAAATTTTAGAATATATTATTAAAGAGGTAATTCACAGAGAGGCAGAAACAACAAAAACAGATACAAATAGACATAGGGGGTGATGGAAGAGGCGTGACATAGACACAGACACAGACAGACCGAATTCCTGACCATTAAGAAAGACCATTTTCATACACCAAGAGATGAACAGAGCAGGCTATTTTCTTTTTCCTTATTGTGAGTGTTACTAGAACTTAAAGTAAGGGAATGCCATAGGCAAAATATAATTGTATTTATGCAAATCACTTAAAATTTCTCACGTCTTCTTATGATCAAGATGAAGAGAAATGGGCTAAATAATATCACCTTAATGTAAATTAGGAACTGATTAAATAACTGGATAAAAATATAGTCGTTAATGTGTCAATGTAAATTTGGAGAAAGGTCTCTAGTGAAATTCATTATAAAACAAAATTCTCTTTGTTCTGTGCTGTTTCGTTCTTTTATCAATAATATGAATGAAGTTATATACAGCCTTTTTTCCAACTATAATTTTGTATATAATGTAAAAGAGAGAACTATAACTAATGCACTGAATGAACCATCAGGATCTAAAAAGACTGTCACTGATTTGAATTGTCTTTAAATCTAAAAAGTAAAATTTAATAAGGTCAAGTAGAAACCTTTAACTGAACAAATACTGGATGATGAAAGAGCACAATAGATGCTTCAAATATTTGAAAAGCTCCCATGTTAAATATATCTGTACTTATCTATCTACTTATCTATGTATCTATATCTATAAAAATCTATAGCTAGATATGCCTATCTATCCATCCATCATTTATGTATGTATGTATGTATGTATGTATGTATGCATGCATGTATGTATCTATCTATCTATCTATCTGTATTTATGTGTGTGTTCCTATGGGAATCATACCAGTGGGTAGAAGTTGTAAAGAGAGAGATTTTTGATTAGCATGTTAGAAAACTTCCTAATGGAATTCTCCTCAGGTAGAATTATATTATCTTGAGATAATGCTTGATCTTTTTTACTGGAGGCCTTAAAGTAAAACCAGATAACTACTCAGATTTTGTAATGGAAACTTGCAAAGAGACTTAGATTGAACTGAATAATAATATTTAAGACCGTTTAATCAAGGTGCTTTAACCTAGGGGTCTGTGCACTTACAAAAGAAAAAAAAAGAATTGTATTTCAATACTATTTGCCCATTATAATCTTATAAATTTGATTTTGGATATCGGAAATGTATCATCCTATATGTTTTATTTTATGCTTTTTAAAAATGTTTTTCTGTGAATGGACCAATGGGAATCCACAAACTGCCAGGAGACTCTAGAACAAGAAAAAGGATTAAAAATTTCTTCTTCCTATTATTTGATTTTATGGCTCTAAAAGGAGCTTGATGTTACCTCAGTTTTTGTTTTTAATGTTATTTTGTATATTTGCTTCATAATTTTCTTTCAATCCACTAAAATTTCCTGTTTTTGGTCTGTATCATATAATCTGCTGTCTCAAGCTTGGTCTTTCTCCTTCCCTTCATCTCCCATTCCTCCTCAATTTGACTAAGCAATCTCCAATCAGAGATTATTACTAGGTAAGAAATGAGGCAGGGACTGGCCTGTTTTTTGAGTCAAAAAATCAACTCGGAAAGCAAAGACCCTAAGGATTTCTGGTTAAAGCAGAAAAAATTGCTATTTATTCTTATTTTGAGCCAATTAGGACCCAATGACCAAGTGAGACTTGAGACCTATTGTTGGTCAATTAGTGAGACACAGAATGATATGAATTTAATATACAGTATTATCCCATAAGCCTCAAGATACCTTGCAAGTTTTCAGCAATCAAATTCCTCTGGGCAGTGTACCCACAGGTAAAGGTATTATACCCCATGTCCACATAGGATGAGAAGGAAAAAGAAAAGAATGGGAAAGAAGATGCGGAAAGATGCAAAAGTACAAAAGTCTGTGTTATATGCAGAAAAAGAAAGACAGTCCAGTTTGCATGAAATCAATAAGATCTGGTGTTAACTCAAGGCCTGTTAAAGACTTTAGTTTAATATAATATAGCCATTATATTATATACAGTTATATAAAAGTAAATATAATCCTAATAGATTTGGGATGGAAAATGCTATTTGTGTCCAGAGGGAAAACTATGGAAATGGAATATGGATCAAGCACAGCATTTTCACTTTTTTTGTTTGTTTGCTTGGTTTTTCTTTCACGTTTGCCCCTTTTTGCTTTGTTTTTTCTTGTACAATATTACAAATATGGAAATATGTTTAAAATTAGTATACATTTATAGCCTATATCAGTTGCTTACAATCTTGAGTAAGGGTGAAGTAAGAGAGGGAGGAAGAAAATACTGGGAACACAAAAGCTTTTTAAAGTGAATGTTGAGGGCAGCTAGGCAGTGCAGTGGATAGAGCACCAGCCCTGAAGTCAGGAAGACCTGAGTTCAAATCTGATCTCAGACACTTAACACATCCTAGCTGTGTGACTTTGGGCAAGTCACTTAACCCCAATTGCCTCAGCAAAAAAGCAAAAAAAAATGAATGTTGAAAACTACCTTAACATATATTAAGAAAAATAAAATATTACTGAGAAAAAATATCTTAATTTAAAAAACCTCAAGTTCTCTCACTGTATCCAAGACTGTCTACAGTCATCCTGATCTATATCTTGCCACTGAACCCAGATGGCTCTAGAAGAAAAAGTGAGACTGGAGACTTTGAATGCCCTTCCTCACTTAAATACAATTTATTTACATGTCATGGCATCCATCCTTATTTCATGTCCTCTGCAAGAATGAAAGACAACAATATATTGTACTATTCTTTCCTCTAATGCTTTCATCTCATATAGTTGGTTTTTTTTTTGAGTAGGTATAATACTTAATTTTTTCCTGATAAATTTAACCTTTTTAAGGTGCCACATTATTCTAACATGAACAAAATAGGTTCCAGTCCTTAATTTGTTATCTATCATACTTCCCCCCCAAAAAAAACCTTTATTTTTTACTTCACAACTTTATGCCATCAACAAATGTAATTAAGGTACCACCTATAACTTCCACTAAGTAATTAGTAAAAATGCTGAATACAAGAGGTTTAAGAATATTTACCTAGATAATTCCACCAGTCATCCCTTTTTCAATTGCTATTTCATAAAGAAATTATTTCTTCTGGTTATTTCTCTTTGAAAGAGCTATATTTTTATCCATATCTATATCAAAAATAACCATTTCCGTGAAAATATAGATACTCTTATAGAAATAGTGATATACCTATCAGCTTTATCTATTTATCTATAGATATGGATATATAGATTTATATAAGCAAATTATTGAGAACCATCATTTTCTTATCTCCCAAAATGTAAGTGAAAATAGCCATTTAGTCAAGAAAACCTAGCTCTGAGTGCTATCTCTGATACATTCTGTTTGAATACATTTCACTAGAAATAGTATTGACTAAACAACTTTAGGTTTGATGCTTACTATCCCATTGACTATCAGTAAATCACTTCACCTTTGACTAGAAGTCTTATAGAATCTTAGAGTTAAAAGTCATCCCAAAGGGCATTGTATTTTATCTCTAACCCCATAAAAATGTCCTATTCCTCATACTGACCTTGTGGTCTTCCAAACATTTTTCACACTTCTCCAGTGAGATGAAGTTTCCTAAGGCATTCCATTTAATTTTTGTTTGATAGTTTGTTTTGTTTTCCTTAAATCAAGTCAATTTTTCTTCCCTTTAAGTTTCTTCCACTGGTGCTTCTTTTGGCCTCTGGAACAAAGTAGAACCAAGATAAATTATTCTTCTACAAGATTTTTCTTCAGATTCTTAAAGATAATTATCAGTTTCTAATTAAGTATTTAAAGTTATCTTTGCTTAGGATTATTTATTTAAAGTCAAAACGGTCTGTCCCAACATTTTGTTTCACAGATGAGGAAACTTGAGACTCCCTAGCTGTCAAGATCACATGGATGTTAAGTGGCAGATATGATTATGAACTCTGGACTACTACATCTAATTAAAGCACTCATTGCACTGAAATGCATTGCCTTTCTCAACCTATTCTTTCAACTTAAGAATTTTGTTCCCTAAAACAATCATTTATAAAGTTTATATTACATGGAAAACATTGTGCTTTATCCAGGTGGATTGCAAGTTATAGTAAAATAGTAGCTGTCCATAGGTAATATTAAGTGCAGCAAAAATTTCACTCTCTTTTCTTTCTGTTTTTTTTATTAAAACTTTTTTATTTGCAAAACATATGTATGGGTAATGATTCAACAATGACCCTTACAAAGCTTTCTGTTACAAATTTTTCCCCCCTAGTCCCCACCCCTCCTCTAGATGGCAGGAAATCCATTACATGTTAATTATGTTAAATACTTGACAAGTCAAATATATGTACACAAATTTCCACACTTATCAGTTGATTTCACTCTCTTTTCAAAACTCAGATTCATTTCCACCTTTTCTCATAATTTTAAGAATTGAAAGTAAGCTCAGCACCTGCCCAATTTTGAAAAAAAAGAAAAAAATTAAACTTGCAAAAAATCTTCATGCAAAACACCCAATGAGTACTGATAGTCTTTGCTGAAGAGTCAACCATTTCTTAAAGTAGCTTTTTTCACTTTTAAATAGCTTTAATTATTAGAAAGCTACCCCCCCAATATCAAGCCTACAATTCTCTTTTTCTTTTTGTCTGTCTCTCCCTGTCTCTTCCTCTCTCTGTCTCTCTCTCTCATTTCTTTTTCTGTCACTGTCTCTTTTCTGTTTGTCTCTTTGTGTGTACCTCTCTTTCTCTTTATGTGTACAAACACATAAAGAGTCTCTCTGTCTCTGTTTGTTTCTTTGTGTCTCTCTTTGTCTCTTTCTCTGTCTCTCTCTCTGTCTTTCTTCACCTTCGTCTGTCTCTGCCTTTTTGTTTCCTTCCTGTCTCTCTGCCTGTCTGTCTCTAGATCTGTCTTTTCTCTGTGTGTCTTTTTCTAAATCTCCATCTCTCTGATTCTCTCTATCTTTGTTTCTGTCTCTGCCTGTCTGTCTCTCTTTCTCTCTCTGTCTGTCTCTCTCTTTTCTCTATTTCTCTCTCTCTCTCTCTCTCTCTCTCTCTCTCTCTCTCTCTCTATATATATATATATATATATATATATATATATATGTGTGTGTGTGTGTGTGTGTGTGTGTGTGTGTGTGTTTCTCTGTTTCTCTGTCTTTCTCTGCTTATTTCTCTTTTTTCTCTGCTTCTCTCTTTCTCTGACATTTTGTTTCTATCTCCATTTCTGTCTCTGCCTCTATGACCCTCTGCCTCTCTGTGTGTCTCTGTCTCTTACTGTCTGTCTCTGCCTTTGTGTCTGTGTATTTCTTTCTGCTTCTGTCTGTGTTTCTCTATATTTCTCTCTTTGTCTTTTTCTGTTTCTGTTTGTGTGTATGGTCTATCTCTACATCTCTCTTTGTCTCTGTCCCTGACTCTTTTTTTTCTGTTTCTGTCTCTCTGTCTTTGTTTCTCTGATTCTCTGTTTCTGCCTCTCTCTCTCTCTCTCTCTCTCTCTCTCTCTCTCTCTCTCTCTCTCTCTCTCTCCATATGCATATATATATGTATATATATACATATATATACATATATATGTCCCTGTCTATCTTTTTATCTGTTTCTGTCTCTCTGTTTCTCTGTGTCTCTATTTATGCCTGTGTCTCTGTCTCTCTCTGTCTTTGCCTCTGTTTCTGTCTCTCTACCTTTCTCTCTCTCTCTTTATCTCTCTCTCTCTCTCTCACTCTCTCTGTCTGTCTGTCTGTCTGTCTCTCTCTGTCTCTGTCTCTGTCTCTCTCTCTCTCTCTCTCTCTCTCTCTGTCTCTCTCTCTGTCTCTCTCTCTCTCTCTCTCTCTCACACACACACACACACACACACACACACACACACACACTTCTCCTGTCCTATCCTCTGGGATCAAAATCCACATTATCCTTTGTCAAACGCTTTAACACTATAATATTCCCCTGAACCTTCTCTTCTTCGGTTCAAAAATTCCCAAGTTCTTTCAGCTGATCTCCATGTGGCATGTGCACAAGGTCCTTCATTATTCTGATTTTTTTCCTCTAATTGTTGTCTACCTAATTGATTTATTTTCTAAAAATATTTTGGACACATGATAATCTGGATAGAATGAATAAAGTAATGCTAGACAACATGTCCTGGAAAATTTCCTTTCCTAATAAAACTTTGGATCACACCATTTTATTTTGTTTTTCACTGACATACCACATTGCTAATTCTCATTGAACATAAAACTCTTGGATCTTTTTGTTTTTTGATTCATTCTTCAAATAAACTGCTTTCTTGCAGTTCCTCCCCAATCGTCCTATATTTTATAGGCAGAGAATCTGTGCCCTGTGAGTCAGTACCCTCTGGGAAAAAAAGCCAATTGGCCCCTTTCATTTCCTTAGTGGAAAAACAATGAAATTATATCCATGAACAATACAAAACTTACCATACATAAATGAAAGGTGTATTGTGTTTGTGTTAATATCAATTTGTGCTTTTATTTGAATATGCATAATTTCCTTCCTCTCAAAAGAAAGGTTAATGATGTTACTATCTATGTGGTCCTGGGCTTGTCACTGTACCTCAATTCCTTCATCTGTGAAATGAAATTACCTACCTCAAAGTTTTGTTGTGAAGATTAAATGAGATGAAAGTGGTTTGAAAGAACAAAACTAACTTAAAGCAATATATAAATGCTAGAAATTACTATTACTACTGTCACTAATAATAGCATCGTCACTAATAATAGCATCGTTATTATTACAAGACTGCTTCTCTTTATAGATGACATTATCTGATCAAATTTTAGATCTAATTTTCTTCCCTATCAAGAATTGTTTGCATCACAACTGTAATCCAATGCATTAGTAATTCTCTAGTAGTCTTGGATTATTTGCAAATTCAATAAGTGTACCATCTATGAGTTTACAGAACTCATTAATAAAAAGAATGTTCAAAATAAGAGGGGATTATTTGCATTCATCAAATTTGAATTCAGAGAGATGAGTCTTCCTTACTTCAGGCCCATTTCTCTATCCATGGTATTACCTAGCAGTGCCTTAAGAAAGTCCATATACTAAAATTATCTATTTAGATAGATAACCTTTTAACCTATAGCTTTCCATCTTTTTCACGAAATTGGTATACTAACTATATTAGTATATTATTAACAACATATTAAGAACATTGTTAACTTTTCTCCAGGAATTATACATATTCAGATAACAATGTAACTGAATCTTTATAAAACATCATTCATCTATATATGGCATGATTCTATGATTTCTTCCTCTATGCATATCATTTTACCCTTTTGTAATAATTTTGGGAACTCTATTATATATTATGCAACTTCTCCAGCAACTAGATGACTCAGAAGAGTCACTGAGCTTGGAATCAAGAAGACCTGAGTTCAAATCTAAGCCTCAGACATTAACTGTGTGACCCTGGGCAAGTCCCTTAATTGTGTTTGTTTCTGTTTCCTCTTCCAAAAAATGAACTGGAAAGAAGTACTAATCTTGCCAAGAAAACCCCAAATGTAGTCAGGACAAGTCAGACATGTCTGAAATAACTGAAGAAGAATAACAATAACTACAATCTATCACATAAATTTGTTTGTATACCTGCATAAACATATACATGTGTATGTGTGTATACACACATACACATGCATATATACACATATGCATACTACATATATATTATATGCATATATGTGTATATATGTACATATATATATATATATATTTGTTGTTGTTCATGCTTTACCACCTCTGTGGATAGTATCAAAATGGCCTAAATTTCTGAATCTCTATTTTTTTTAAATTTATGAATTAAAAATTGTTGTTCTACTTAACTTCATAGATTTTTGTAACTAATTATAATTTCCATCATAATTTATAATAGCACCAAAAAAACTTTTTTGTTGAATAAATGAATGTGATTAAGATGAGAAATAGTGATATAACAACTAAAAAACCTCTTATAGTTATTTTTCTTTTATTTAAATTTTATTTGAAACTTTTTCTAAATTATTTTCTCAATATCCCCCTTCCACACATTAACCAATTAACCAAAACAATGTACTTGATGTCTTCCATAAGCAATATTCATCTCCTTCTTTTGCATAGGCTACTGTCCTTCATACCCAAAATGCTTTCTTTCCTCATTTCTATACTATAGAATATTTAGTTTCTTTCAAAGCTTGGCATAATTCCAAACACCTTCCTTGGTGTTAGTACTCTTTCTACAATTACAAATTAGTTTGTATTTATTTTTGTAAATATTTTATATTAAGTTTATGTGGTCACATACTCTTCACTTGTTCTTCTATAAGTATTTAATTTTTTTTTAATTTTTTTATCCCCAGCACCTAGAACATTATTTGGCCATCTAGAACATAGTATGTATCTAATAAATGCTTGTTACTTTTTCCCATTTTTAATAAACCCAAAGAGTCATAAGAATACAGATTATAGTCTGGTTTGTAGTAGTCCTGGGCTCTTGTTTGAAATTATCCTCAAACCTGACACATACTACATGTTTAAAGAATGCATGTTTACTATTGATTAAGGCCACATTTCTCTACTACTTTATAAAACCTTGATTTCCTTTGTGGAGACAAAAATCGTGATGGCCTTCTGTATATAAGTGAATAGTTTTATTTGTTTTTGTTTTGTTTTTTAGATTCAGGCATGATCATTTTAATTTGAATATTCACATTTCCAAGAGGGCAGTAAAATATAGTGTGACTGATGTTTTACCTCTTGTCCTACCCTTAAAATAGATCCTATGGATAGGAAAGTTACAAAAGAATTATTAAAAGTGTGCATCAATGGTTGACTCATTAATCATTATTCAAAAGTTTGATTCACAGGGCAGCTAGATGGTGTAGTGGATAGAGTGTCAGCCCTGAAATCAGGAGGACCTGAGTTCAAACTTGATCTCAGACACTTAATACTTCCTAGCTGTGTGACTCTGGGCAAATCACTTAATCCCCATTACCTCAGGAAAAAAAAAAGTTTCATTCACCTATATAATAAGCTTTTTATGTTTTATATGCTTTATAAAATGTTTCTATGAAAGAAATATTTTCAGAAGCAAATTTACTATCTTTTATAAATTATAAGAGTATTTGTCATTATCACTAATGGATAAAAAAGATCTTTCATATAAAGTAAGCCTATCATAAATGAACAGAAGCATCTTTCATAAAAGTAGGACTTCCCAGCCACAATAATTTTTTTTTCAAAATTAAATCGAAGGCTTTGCAAGAATTTAGTAATGTTCCAGCCTGAATAAACTTTTTGTAAATATCAGTTTTCTGTTGTCAACAGTTTAATTGCTGCTATGTCTTTAAATGTCAAATGACTCTTGTTGCTCATCAGAAATATTGAGAGGAAGATTTCCATGTGAAACTGTCACTTCCATCTCAGAGAATAAGCAAGGGCAAAAAATAGTCAAGGGAAGACACTACCATCTCTACTATCTTCTTCCTAGTTCTTTTGGATTCCAAATTATAAATGACTTTCTTGAAAAATGGTATTGCTATATTCTGAAATATACTGATGCCAAATAAAATATATGCAACAGGATTTATAGCAAGAGCTTAAGGAAGGGGCCGAAGAGTCTCCTTTTTCTTAATAACATATGTGTGCTTAGTTCCTTTTTTCCCTTGTTTTTTTATATTTTACAGCTGGTGCCCTTAGCATCAGTCTGGACTCAGTCTGGTTCTACAAACATGGGCTCTGCCATGCGTTGTTCTGGAGCTGCCTTTTTCAGCCATGGTTTATGGAAAATGATGATAAATATAGGAAGAGACAGTGGTGAAAGAGGAGATTTTTCACTCCACCCTTTTTTTCAAAGATGCTGTTTTATTTTGTTTTTCAATCCTTGTGCCTCATAGATTGCCACATATATGTATGCCTAACTCTATCATGGAAGTGGGTGTAGACAGCTTGAAAAAAATAGTCTTCTTTTAGGATACTTGGTCCTATTTTGTGGAGTTGTTGAAAGATCATTAGAAAGGCTTAATTGGCATGCAGAGGGTGATATCATATTAATGTTGTTATGAACAGGTCACTAATGTCTTTGTATTATACATTATTTTAATAATGTGACCCAAAACACCAATAGACATTAGTCAATCCTAGATGAGCATGAGAGAATTTTCATTTAATTCTTCTTTGCTTTTGACCATCATTTTTTTTAGGCCAAGTCTGGTTAAAACTTGTGAGGCTTTGACTTGCATAATTTATGCATCTGGGCTCTGAAAATGCCTCAATCACTGTATAGTTTTTTCTTACCATAGCCATAAGTGCATCTGTATAACAGTGCAAAAGCTAAAGCACACTAGCTCTTGACTCTTGTAGATCAATTCACAATATTGTTAAGTCATGATTTATGATTGTTTAGGGAACTGAAAAATTACTTTGAAGTGAACTGTGCTCTTCAAACTTATTCCAGATGTATTTAAGGGCACAGATTTTAAAAGAAAATAATAACAACAATAGACAAGGTGAATATTAAAACTGAAGAAGCAATCCTTATTTGGAGTTTGACAGACTGTCTTGAACTTTCTCACAAATATTTGGGGTTCAATAATATTTGTTTGACCAAGCCTTTTTTCCCTTAATTTTTAAGCCCCTCAGTATTTCAAGGAAAATCTAATCCATATGCTTCTAGTTCACTAACTCTTAAATAATCAAAATGTTGTTTTGCAAGAGTTTGGGGGAGCTCAAGAAGGTTTATCTGATATTATACAAGTTTTTTAAAATGTTTCTTACCTTGACTAACATATCACATTGGCTTAAACCCAAACTTCTGAAGTTTTAGTATAAATTTTAAATCAACAAAGTTTGAAGGTATTCCAAACTTTTCTGACTATATTTAGTACAATCTATTAGAAAGGCTGTGATCTTTGAAAAAGTAGATGCTGTAGTTAGCATCTTATATAAACCAAAATCACAAAAGCAAATGTCAGAAATTGAAAAAAAAAAAGGTCTTTCCAAAGAAGGATTCATAGGTAAAAATGTATTTGAATATTTTGCTTTTCTCCTGTTCCTAATTGTCTCTCCCACTGCCTTCAATCAATTGGACATTGATTCATTCTACTACAAATATAAGAATATCTATAATTTTAATGACTATTTTAATAATTTTGAGCAAAATAGATGAGACAAAAGGCTTGGAAATGGATTATTCAGCATGCACCTTGTGATTTCTACAACTATCTAAAAAAATCATTCTTTCTAATTTGTATGCCTTGACATTGTCCAAAGTGTAAGGCTGCATAGAATAAATAAGTAATTGGGTTAATTTAATAGTAGCTTAAATCTTTTTTTTTTAATTTTGTCAAAATGCACAATAAAATTGTATAATTTTCAAGTGGTCTTAGAAATCTAAAGTAGACTTCCTCGAAAAAAAAAAAACATATAGTGTTCCTACTGCTGAGTTTATGGTGGGAGTTGTTGGCATGCTTCCAGTTCACTGTGTGAAAATCTAAGCTGCCTGTATAAGTACAGAATTTAGTGTTGGGTCTTAAGGTTTTGTTTGGCATCTTGCCAACGATGTTATGCATTTAGCTGGGAAAATTGCCTAGAAGTTAATTGAGAGGAAAACACTAATATACCATGCTACCCCCCCTTAAAAATCCATGGATATGCATATGGTGCTGTTCATTGATAAGATTTGTAAGTTTGTAGTAAAGAATTATTGTAGAGTTGATTCTAAGATTACTTGAGTTAAGTTCTCACCTCATTCTCCAATTGTCCTAATCTTGGGAACATAAATATTGTGTGGGGAATGTTTATGGTTTTGCTATTTACCATTCTTCCAAAGTTGCTGTGCCACTGAAAGTCTTAGAGATATTTCTAATGAAAGGCTAAGCTTTTATCCAGAAATTCAAGATGAGATAGGAATTATTCATTCTCTTCTCTCCACATTTCAAGAAAAGGGACTTTCAATACATGCCTCCTTGCTTACTATATCTAGAAGTTCATGGGAACCTTTGATCTTTAATTTTCTGTGCAAAAAATATGTCTTGTTCTTTCGATTTTATTCTCTCCCCTCCACAATTATTATTCCTCATACTTCCCATGCTCTCACCAAGACCTCATGCAATACCACATGAAATTGAACTTAATTTTATATATATTGTTCTTCCTTAATAAGAGGTAGTACCATCTGATAAGGGTAGTAAAAAGGGAACAAGCATTTATATAGCACCTACTATTTGCTAAGTGCTTAACAAATATTTTCTCATTTGATCATCACAATAATCCTGCAAGTGTTATTATTCTATTTTACAGTTAAGGAAATTGGGTAAATAAAGGTGAAATGACTTTTTTAAACATTTATATATAGTACTTATATGACAAGAAATGTGTCAAGAACTTCATAATTATTATCTTATTTAATCCTTAGAATAGCCTAGGAAAATAGTTGCTATTATTATCTTGTTTTACATTTAAGGAAACTGAAATAAACTGAGGTGAAATGACTTTTAAAAAATTACACCATGCTAACTGTGTTCCAGGAATAGTGCTATATGCTTTCTAATTATTTGATCTTCACATTGCTGGGAGCTAGGATTTACTCTTGTTTTGTAAATGAGGAAACTGAGACATGCAGAATTAGTTCTGTAGGTATCTAAGGCTAAATTTGAACTCAGATCTTCCTGAGTTTCTGATTAGAGCTCTATCAGCTGGTCTGCTGTCTAATGCTCTCCCTCAATGCCTAGAAAGCAGGTCTTGCAAAAAGGAACACTGAGGTTCATATTCCACCTCTGATATATACTGGTTGTAGGACCCTATCCAAGTCATTAACTGCTCAGTGATCCAGAGGACTCTATATAAGTTGTAGAGAAAGTGGTAATCTTTATTAATAGAGGGTATTTTTTGCTTGTATATTTTACCTAGAGAGAATTTCTTATACCAAAAAAAAATCACAAAACTATTCCAACATTCAACCTGCTTCGTCTAGATCCACGGAAGGGAATGTAGAGGCTGCCTAGCCCATTGCTCTGTTTTATGTATGAAGACACAGAGGCCCATGGAGGTTATATTCTCTAAGGACATGCAAGTATAAGTCTTATATGTCAGATTTTAATCCAGGATCCTCTTTCTCCATAGCTAGCACTTCTTACATTATATTTACTCTATTAACTCTTTAAAGTACAGGTAGATTCTTCACACACATCATTTTTTTCTTCCTCCCTTATGGCTATCTTTTATAAGTAAATATTCCTAGGTGTTTGGAGCCTGCTCAGATAGCTGCTTGCTAAATTTTTGCTTCAAGCATTTATACCTTGAAAAATCAAGAAACTAGGAAAAAACATGAAACAAGAAATAAGAACATGAAAACAAGAAACAAATAAACATGGTTAGATGTGATGAAGAAAATATTAATAATATAAATAAAACATAAATGTGTTTTGCATATATTAATTTTTGGTGGTGAAACTGATAGTTAAACATTTGCCAGCACATCCCTGCTTCTTCCCTCCCTACCCCAACTTTCCATTAATACTTTTCATTTTAAGACTACCCTGAGTCTACCCTATATCTATTTTATGTATGTATATATAGGTTGATTCACAACTTGATTGTAAGTTCCTTGAAGATAGGGACTATTGTTTTGTTTTGTTTTGTTTTCCTTTTATCTTCCTAGCACTTTGCATGGTTTCCATTGCATAATGTGTTCTAAATAAATGTATAACGATTACTTTTTTTTACATTGTAGCCCATTGTTCCTTGCTTTTTTTTTTTAAACTTCCCTGCCTCCTAATAATTAACAGTCTTCATAGACTCATCCTGTTTTCTTCCACTCTTTTCTGCTTTATGCCTGCCTTCTAAGTTGTGCCCCTTTGCCTTTTCCTCTAGCATCTCCTTCATTGCTCTGAGCTGCAAAGCAGCCCTGAAGGTCTCAGGGAGTCATTTAAGGAGACATCAGCTTAGTTCATTTCTATCTGCAGATTCGCAAGTAAAGAAGGTTGGAATTTTGCTTTCTTTTGTTTTTTCTTTTTGGTGTGTCCTGATCCTAAATCTTACCTGTGGGAAACTAGTAACATAGCTTAATAAAATGGAAATTAAATCACATTTTCTTTTTGGTATCCTCCTGCCCCTTCCTTCCTCCCTTTTAAGATTTTCCTTTTTGTTTTTTTGCTTTGTCAGAAAGAATATTAAACTTTTGTCTTTTTTTTAAAAGTGGTTTCCTAAGAAATGTAGTTCAGGCTGAAATTGGTATGCCTTGCTGCTTAATCACAGAGCACATCATTAAACTGACTACTGGTCATTTCTAAAGGGTAGTTAGTGTGCTCTAGCTCTCTGTTGGAAGACTTGGTGGGGGGCAAAAAGGGGGGGAACAGTGAAAGACAGGGAGAAAGAAAATGGGGGCAGTTTGAATTTGAGCTAGAAAGGAAAAACAGTTATCTTTTTTTTCAATTATGGTTCCTGTCCCTTTGTACCTGCAGTGTAGCCTCTTGGTATGCTGAGGCTGAGAAGACACGAGCAAGGTAAAAACAATGATATTTGGCTACTGTATGAACTCCCTATCCTTATATTTAATCCTGTTCTTATTGGGACCTTGTGCTGAAAGCTGATAATTTTGGTGGGCCCTGAAAAAAAGCCAGTGGGTTGAATTCCTGCCACCAGTCCCTTGATAATGAATAGGCCTAATGAATGCTAGTAAATGGTAGGAATCTGTGACCAGCTGCATCAAGGCAGGTAATACGGCTCAGATTTAATTGGGAGCAGGTATTGGAAGGCTGTATTACTTTAATTGGTGAGGGGTTTTCTAAATGGAAAGGACAAAGTATAATGGACAAATTGTGCTGTACAAAAGCACTTAAGCTGGGATTGTATGCATTCGTTAATCTGCTGAGGAATGAGGCAATTCTAAACAATTTTCTCAGTGAAACCAACTCCAGAAAGCTTGTCCCTTTTGTTCTCCCTTGGGAAAATGCAAGATTGAAACAGAAAATACCTTTACCGAGGCAATCATTTGCCACGTGTGGAAAGCGGATACAGCTGTAAACTATGAAAAAGGGATCTTTGTAGTACAATAAAGGATGGAAAAAGAGATAAAGCTGGGGATAAGAGTGGGCCTGTCACTGCATCCAAAGAAGGAATAAAGTGATGACATTTACAGTGACAGATGAGATTGTAAAGAGAACTCGGAACAATTTATAGAGGGAAATTTGATATTTAAAAGAAAGGGCTGTGATAATTAAAAGTAGCATTACATTAAACTGTTACACATGTCATTAATGACAGAAGGGAACTACTGCCTTCTGAAAAGCTAATGATTCCTACAGATTTGCTCTTGAAACTTTGTCTTTTCTATAGTATCTATGAATGTAGGAGTATATACCTCATAGCATGAATTTAGGGATAGGCCAGTTGATTTGTTGTTAATACTAAGAACTGTTCACTTGGAATAATCTTCCTCAAAAATCTTAAGGATATCAGAATATCATTTGCCCGAACATGTGATCACAGTATTTAAGTGTCTTAAGATGGAGATGGATGTATCTCTCATATATAAGCAGATTCCCATGTTATCATGACTACATTTTAAAATGAGCACAAATGACATCTTCTAGATATTTGTTTTTGAAAATCATCTCTGTTTGTATGGTGAAAATAACTATTACGTTTATCAGTGGAATTTATTAAAAGAAAATTACTTCAGATCTGCAGTTCGCATATATGTGAAGATTATTTAGCCATTTTTTGTTAACTGGCATAAGTATAATGGGTTAAGGGCAATTGTAACTGAGCTTCATTAATGAACCTTTTGCTCATATATTTCATTACAGGTGGGAAAAGTAGAGGAATTGTATGCCCTTTGGACATTCTTGAGGGCCTGGCAGTAGGAGGAGCAAAATACAAGGAAGCATAGTTTGAGGGTTGAACAGGGTTTCCCAGGATCCCCAGGTGGGTTTCATGTATTGCCTAATGTTGAAAATGAGACATGTTCGGCTTTCTATACTGCTTATAAAGGCTGAATTGTCTTTCTTTGGCTATTGTTTATGGCTAGAACTAAATGTACAAAGCAACAGTAGATTTAGCAAATTCTTTGAGAGTGAAACTTTAACTTTCAAAACATTTGACTTCTACTTATTGATTAACCTAGATTTCAGATTTGGGTTCCCAACTATTTTTTATTTGAATATGAAGCTAAAATTAAGGCAAAGTCAAAGCAAATAGACTATTATAAATTTAAAAAGCATAAAATATAATGAATATTTTCTTTCTGTGGGAAGAATCACTTTAGTCTTAAAATTAAAGGATAAAATTAAAGACTAACAGGCAGTAAACAAAGACCAGAATCTGTTGCAAATTGAATTGAGTAAGTCAAGCAAGGCGCAAATGCCCAAACATTGAAAAAAAAAAACTCCAAAATTTTAATCAAACAAGCAGCAGACTTCATTTCCTTATCTAATTAAAGAAGATGAAGTTAAGAATGGAATGGAAAAATCCAGTAGGGTTAGGGTTAAACCATTAAAAATTTTAAATGCTGAATTTTCTAAGGACTGGAAGAATAGAAATATACATATATGGTTTGATTGCAAATTATTTTTGTTTGTTTTATGAATTATGGCAGAGTGATGATGTATGGATTCTTTGCAATAATATCCTGCAAAACTTATGTTGCTTTCAAATATTTCCTTCACTTGATTTGTTTGTTTTGGTTTGGGTATATGTGGAGGAGGGGGTGATTGGTATAATATGTAACTGCATTGCACACAGTCATCATGTGGAGAAAATAGGCAGTGCTAGATCAGCCAAGATTCTGTAGAAAAAAATATTTTTGCCAAAAATATCGAAAAATGTTTGTGCCCATTCTTTTCTACAACGCTTGAAGCACACACTAGCAGAAAAACATAACAGGTTACAACCACATAAACAGAGGACTCATTAGAGTCTGGGCAATGAACCCCACATTGTAAACAGGCAATACAAGCCCATAGAAAGAAGTGTGGTTCCCCAAAAGGGTCATTTCCACTGGATCTAGAGTATGCTCTTGGACACTGGTTGTTGGGGAAAGTATATAATGTACTTCTTGTCTCTATCTTTCTATCTCTCTGTATGTGTTTCTCTGTCTCTGTCTCTATTTGTCTCACTCTCTTTCTCTTCCACTCCTACCCATAGCCTAGAAGATAGACACAAAATAACTAAAATAAAGGTTCTGCTTGATAACTGTGAAGAAGAAAACCCCTTATTTTGCATTGACATGGCAGAGTTGGCTATATCCATAAATTCTCAGGTGTGTATCTTTTAGTGATCAAATAGTCAATCACTAGATCCATTTTCATTTTAGAATTCTCTTATGAGGTTATGAATTGGAATTAATTGTATTATGGATACAATTGTTAGCTCATTTAAATAAGGAAAATCCAATTGGATGATGATTCAGAAAGGGAAAATGAGAAATAATACTTGAACCACAATTCTGTATTCTGAGAACTTGGTTTCAAGTCTTGCATGTGACACTACTTCTTTGACTGGAGGTAGGTCACACTTTCTGTGACATCAGTTTCTTCATTTGTAAAATGAAGGTTTGATTTAGTAGGTTCTGAGATTAAATTTAGCTTTAAAGCCTTAGATACTAGTCTTAGATATACTAGTGCTATAGCTTATGTATTGAACTCTGCTTTCTCTTGCAAACCTCTATTACTTAAAGTGTCTGTGCTTAAATTAGACATAGATCAGTGCAAATATATGATCCCTTTTGGGATTATGAGTCAAGGGAGAGGGAGCACATGGTCCCTTGTCTTGTAAAATTATGGAGATGGGCAGCCACTGGTGGGGTAATACCTTTTTTCCAAAAACAGATCTGCAATTTATCTGTAACTTACAGTTTTAAAGAACTGTCATATAGAGCTTTTGAGAAGTGACATAACTTTTCCATAATCACATATCCAATAGATATCAGAATGGAAATTGGACCCAGTTTTGCAGAATTCCAAGGTCAGACCTGCTGTCTCTATCCTCATGATATTTGTCTTTATAAAAATAAATACGAGAGATATTTTAAAACTACACATTTTAAAACCACACAAAGATATAGTTGTGAAGTTGTAATTCCATCACTTAAGAGACAGCAATTCAGGACCCAAGTTTAACCCATATGTGTCCATTTATTATTAGCAAGATGGAATTTCATGGGTAAAATAAGGAGTCATAACTGGAATTACCATCCAGGGATAAGGAGGGCATAAGTTGAAAATTAATTGTCTAAACTTGCAAGGTTTCAGCTCACCGTTGTCTAGGGTTCCATTCTGTTTATTTAGAATCCTAGATTCATATTTATTTCAATAACCTACCAGTTATATCAATACAATGGAGATCAGAATAGGGTTTCCACATTAATAATATAACTGGATTGAAAAAAAAAACAGCCAGAGATCCTTTTGAATGTCCAAAAGTGAAAGATTTATTTAGAGGAATTCAATATAATATAAATGATAAATCCATAAAGGTTGACCCATAATGCATTAGATGCTGCAGAAAGTATTTCTAAACATGTTCTAATTAAAGTCAAATTATTTCTTCATAGTTTTCAATAATTTGGATTTAGGAAAAGGGGTGAAAATTCATTTATAAATTCATAAAGAAATTTATAGTTTTTATGTAGTGGATAAAAGCCAAATGAAGGAAAAATAGTAATTTCATATGTAGTCATTTCTTTATTTTATGATTTCTGTAAAAGTTTTTATTCTAAAGAAGCTTTTAAAACCTCAAAAAACTTGGTCAGTTTAAGTATCGAAAATAATTTTAAAGTGGATAAAATAATAGGCTTATAATAATGTGACTCTCTGCATTTCTCCATTGGAATAGTTTTCATCTCTGGTTATACAAATAAAATATACAAAAATAATAATAAAAGATCCATTCTCCTATACTGGATGCCTTTGAGATCTTAGGAAATGAATGCGTGCTGCTAGTTACATTTCAAAATTATTCAACTAAGTCTCAGATGTATACAAATTTGGTACATTTTGCAGGATGTAATTAATCAATGAAAGGGAGAAATCTTCCCAGGGGAAACGCCCTTCAGCTACTCAGAGTAGACAATGAAACATGAGGAAAGAAAAGAAAAGGCGAAAAAAGATGAAAGGCTTTCATAGTGAAAACACTTTTAGAAAATAGAGGGATTAGTACAAATATAAAGCTCTCCAAAAGCCTAGCCTCACTAGGGTCTTTGACCTGAGGAATACTACTATGTTAGGTTGTAACCTGGGCTGGACAAGAGGTGTAGATGCATTAGTAAATAAAGAAGCTTTAGCCTTATACACTTGTAACATTATGTAAGGTACTAGTAGATAGATCCCCAAAATTCCTTTATTCTCTTTTCACTAAAGATATATAAAGGCTTTCACAGAGATTGTCTCAGAACTTGTAAATCTTTGCAACTGAAATGGTTCTAAATTAATATATAGGAATTTATTTGAGAATAGAGAAACCATGTTATTTTGCTTTAGTTCCAGAAATAGACTGAGTTGAAAAGGAGAGCTAGCCAGTGCCTTTATTCCATCTTTCCTTATTGACTAATTAAATTTTAAACTTTGATATTCCAAGAATAATGTTCTCCAGGAAAGTTATACTATTAGATAAAATAATGATAACAATAATGTCAAGTACCTATTTCAATCTTAGTACTTAAGTATTCTGATTCCAAATACAAAAGAGGCTTTTCTCTCTATACAAGGGGGATTTCATGTTTGTTGTTTGTTTGTTTATTTATTTGTATTCTTTTTGGTGCAACAACCCCATCTCAGAATAGCATTTTAAATGCATAAAATAAAACATACAGAATTAAAAATAAAACCAACATTATAGTATTATAAGAATATTTTATTAAAAATAAGTTACCTGTTTAAGAATTCCTTCTCTATACCATGTTGACAATAGCCTATGTATACATTTTTATCATCCATTTTGATTCCTTTCTCTTTTTTTCTCTATCTCATCTTTATCTTTCAGTTTGTTACACTCTGTCCCATCTTGTCTATCTCTCTTTCTGCGTTTCTGTCTGTCTCTGTATCTATGTTTCTGTCTCTCTATCTCTGTCTTTGTCTCTCCGCCTCTCCCTCAGTGTGTGTGTCTTTATCTCTTTTATTTCTCTGTGTATATCTTTGTATCTCTTTCTGTTTCTTTGTCTCACTATTTCTGTCTGTTTCTACTTCTGTCTCTGTCTGTCTGTCTATCTGTCTCTGTCTCTTCCTCTCTGTCTGTCTGCCTCTCTCTGTCTCTTTCTCTGACAGTCGCTCTCTCTCCCTCCTTTCCTCTCTACCTACTTTCCCCTCCTCCTCCCCCTTTCTCTTTTCTCTTCTCCCCCTTATACCTCTCTTTCTTCTCCCTCCTCCCCCTTCCCCTTCTGCCTCTCCCTCTCCCCTTCCCTCTTCTTCTGTCTCTCTGTCTCTGTCTCTGTCTCTCTCTCCCCTTCTCGCTCTACATAAACAAACATCACTTATTTCTACCGTTACATTTACCTGTTATAAAAATATTTTTCCCCAAAAGCCTTTTGCTTCCAAACTTTCCCATTACCTCAGGAGATAATATTCTCCATCTCACCTAGATTTTAAACCTCTAAGTAATCCTTGACTCTTCAGCTTCCTTTTGATATCCCCAGCTATCACTCATGTTGTATTCATGAATGTTGAATTTCTCCCATGATATTTCTTGATTTTTCCTCCTTGACTCTCCTCATAATGCCATCATCCTATTCAGGTCCTAACGTGGCTGTACTAGACAATAGCATTAACATCCTAGAAACACATTTGTTTCAATAAACTGCTGACTATGCCCATTGTTTTTTTTTTGTTTGTTTGTTGGTTTGTTTGTTTGTTTGTTTTTTGAGCTGGGCATGAAAGGCTAGGTGTGACAGAGGGGGAAGTTTCTATATCTCTGCTCTAAGTTTCTTGATATTAATGGACAGAGAAGAGAAGCCAATAGCTGTTTCAATTATTGGTCTCTTATAGAAGAAAAATCTATATAATTGGAGGCAATCATTATCTACCTGTACACTATAAAATTAAAGTATTAATCTAGGTACCTTAAAAAGTTCCTTGCAAACCAAAATTGATTTTCTGGTATTGAGAATAAGCAATATATAGCTAGATAATGACATCAAAATAATACATATTCTTAGTGAAAAATCCTTGCATTTTTATATTTCATAGATCTATTAAATTGTCTGTTCTTTGTATGTGATGTATGCTTTAGATTGAGAAAGAGATTATAATCTTTGTTTAGCACAGGCTAAATCATCATCCTAGGCATAGAACCATAGATTTATAGTTGAAATGAATCTCATAATCACCCTCATTTTAAAACATGAAGTGATTTTTCCAGTCACACAGCTAATAAATGTTAGAGGTAGGATTTGAACCAATGTTTATTGCTTCAAGATATGTTTTCTTTCCATTCCAGAAACAATTGGTTCTCCAGGCAAACTGTATCCCCCCCCATCAATGTACTTATTAATAAATAAAAATAAATTATTTAGAGTGATGATTTTAACTCAATATCTCATTGTTTTGTATTTTTCTTTGTGTCTTTCTGAGATTCATCATATTCCCTCAATGATGAAACTTCTTTTCTCATGCACATGGATCTTAGGAGGGAGCTTGGTTTTTAATTGTCCTCTAAATACTACCAGCACTGTTCATGTATGACTACCTAGTGATGCTGTCCTTTTATTTTTCTCCAGGGATAATTGGAAGTTAGTTTTTGACTTTTATCATTTGCCTGGATAGAAACTCAAATGGAATAAACATCTTGAGGAACAACAGAGGGGATAGTAACTATAGATGATAAAGTAATATTATTTAGTGATTTTCCTCCTGCATAATTATAAAAGATGTTAATTCCTTTCAAAAGGAATATATATATATATATATAATATGTGCATATGTATTTGCATGCAATATATATGTATGTTATATATACATACATATATTTATGCACATGACATATGTTCTTGTATATATTAACTAACAATAAAATGCTGCTCTTTATTCTTTAATATCTGAAGATGCATTTCACAAAAAGTCCAAGCTAGCACTGGACGCTCTCTTCATTTATTTCTTTTTTCATAAATTTCATCACCATCATTTCTCTCTTTCTCTGTCTGTGTCTCTCTTGGTATCTATCTGTGTGACTGTCTGTCTCTGTCTATCTGTCTCTGTCTCTGTGTGTGCATGTACCTCTGTCTTTTCCTGTCTGTTTGTCCCCATCTGTCCCTATCTGTCTGATCCTGTTTGTCTTTATATATGTCTCTGCCTCTCTCTGACTCTCTCTGTCTCTGTTTCTGTCTCTTATCTCTCTCTGTCTCTGTCTGTCTCTCTCTTTTTCTCTCTACAGAAGGCCTAGAATTACAAACGTTTCATCATTTTCTGAAATGTAATCACTGTGGTATAGGTAAATCTAAAATGCAAGAACAATGAACAATCTACAAGAACTTACTCATAATTTTGAGGGTGAGAGAGTATAAGGGTTAACGAAACAACAATAATCTTTCCTGACACTGGTGGATTTAAAGATTTCTATTTTGTGCTAGCCTAATGAATTCTGAAAAAGTTATAGATATGTGTGTTGTGTGTTTTGTGTGTGTGTGTGTGTGTGTGTGTGTGTGTACTGGATTTGGTCTTTTGCTCAATTTAAGAACTGACCTGGATACAGTGGTACAAATACAGTCCACTAACTTGTGCTTAGAATCCATGTGTAAGTCCCTCATTCTGAGCTCTTTCAACAGTTCTTTCCAATCAAAGATTTTGAAAAAATGTGAGGTATTTCACAAAGGGAATCAGTTTGTTAAAGAAAACCTTTTTTGAGGGAAATCTACTATGATTTCTAGTAAATTTCAAAATTAGATATCTATTAGCATGATATCCAGGTTGACTAAAAACCAAATAGATTTATTTTTTTTAAAATACATAATGTGTATGGTAAAATATAGTTAATCTTTAGAAAACTATTGAGTTAGTTACTGAGATCAAGAAAATGAATACTGAAAAACAAGATGTTTATTAATTTAGTTCCTTTTCTTCAAAGTGATGCCAATTTAACTCAGCAGTATAGTTATGACTTAAACTAGTTGAAGTATATATTGTAAGATTAAAATATAGTTTGTTTCTTTTTGTTCTTATATTTCTTTTTATTTCTCCTGCTCTTCTTAACTTTCATTTTCCTTCTTCCTATAATTCCACTTCCTTCCCTTTCTCCATTCTTCCTTCTAGTTTCCAGTTCCAGTTCCCTCCCTCTTAACTTCCATTTTCTATTTCCTTTATTTCATTTTCTTTCTTTCCTTCCTTTATATTACCTTCTTTTCTTCCTTCCTACTCTTTCCCTTCTTTTTCACTTCTTTCTTCCTCCCTTCATTTATTCCCACCTCCCTTTAATTTCCTCCACTCACAATTTCAATTTTTATACAAGGGAATAATGTATATGTATTCTATTCATTTAGAAAAAAATCCTCATATGTCCATTTGGCTAAATGGAGTTCACACAAAATATAGGCAATGCCATTTATTAACTGTTAGCATATCATGTCTAAATGGTGTTCGTTGCAGTCTGAAATATGCCCTGCAAGGAGCTAATGAGCAAACTCCTGCCTAATATTGACAATTAACCAGGCATAAAAGCATTTAGGATCGGGACTCATTGCCAAGCATAGATGACTCATACAGACTTCAGTGAAACATGATATGTGAACACATTTGAACATCAGGTTTTTGAACAAATTCCCACCAAAACACTTAATTATGTATGGAGGCATTGCGCCCGTCTTGGAATCTATTATAAGTCTCTTGGTTGTTGCAACCATATATAATGCACTGAACTAAGTATTGTTATGCGTTATTACTAGTTACCTATTTTAATTGCTTTGGCATCCTAAAGCCAGAGTTGGCTCAATGGACAGAGAGAGCAATTAAAGGCAGTCATTATTATGCCCAAGACCCATTTATTCTGGCCCTTAATATTAAAAAAAAATAGTATTCAAAAAGTTTGAAAATGTTGAATAATAAAGTAGGAATTAAAGAAACTAAACTTTTTCCCACATTTTGAAATAAGAAATTACCCCTAAATGTCAAATATCTTCATTTGCTACTATCTTAAATATATAGTGAAACTAGTTTTCCAAATGTTGATGTGTAGCTGCTATCAGCATTGACAAAATAAATTGATTGATATTACGGCCCATCCCTGATAAATTAACACAAAGATTATATGCTTTTACCGTGATATATGTTTCAAACCATATTATATACTTGGGTTCTTTAAAAATAACAAAAAAGTGTTACTGACTGATTGTTGGAATTGATGTTGAACACTTCTACATTTGATAATTAAGAATTTAAAACTGGAATTCACTTTCTTCCCTTACTCCACCCCTAAAAAGTTTCCCACTTTAAGTGAAATTGATGTCTCTCCAACCAAAATGGGAAAAATATTGTTATTTGAAGTGTTATAACCAAGATACAAATTTGGCTACTTTTATAACAATCAAAATAATGAATATAGATGATTTAATTTACTGTCCTATCTAGTCATATATAGGAATCTTTCTCTGAGACATGCACTTATTATAATATTGTGTGTCTTTGGTCTTTCTTACAAAAGAGAGCCAGATTTGAAGGTGCCCTGGGTTTCAAACATGATTATATTATTTATTCTCTGTGAGACTTTGTGCAAGTTATTTATTTATCCAAACTTCTTTGTCTACATTTGTAAAGTATTTTCATCACTAGCTAAAGAAGACTGCCTTTGAGATAAGGAAAAACATCAAGAATCTAAAATGACAGAAGGAACAAAGCGGTATAGTAATTCTTAAATTCAAGTGTTAAATATATACACAAGTGTATAGGAAAATACATTGGGTGAAAGAATATTAATTGAGAGAATGTGAAATAAAGATTAAATCAGATAGAAGAAGAAAAATATCTCCAGAGAAACAGAAACCACGTCATTAGTTTTTAAAAAATTAATTTAAAAAAATAGATTTAGACAAAAGACCCATAATCAGAAAAAAAAACATTTTCAGCCAAATTCACTGTGTGATTCTTTTGCTTGACAATCTCTTCTAGCTCATTTAAAATATGACTCAATTTATACAATATACTTTATGCATAATTTCTCAGGACAGAGCATTGACTAAAGAAAGGACCACATTAAGATATATTAGGTCTCCTCTTAAAAGGAAAATAAGGTATTCATTAATAAAAAGGACACAAACTCTAAAAAAATCTAAAACCAAATGGAACTTTTTATTTCAGTTTTCTATTAGGTTCAAAGAATGATCAATTTGAACTCATTTCAAAGGATCTAGCTTTTAAAGTCAATATACTTCAACTGATGGAAAGCAACTGGGGATATGTTTATACCTGCTCAGAAAAGTCAAACATACTTGTGCTAACGTTTTGTTTGTAGACATGAAATGACAGTAATGATTGATTTTAAATGAGATTATACATTCTAATCAGAATTAAGATAAATTTCAATGCATAGATCTTTATTTAAGTCTATTTTTCTCTTAACCTAATTCATTATTATATGGTAATTCTGAAGTTATATTGATGGAGTCTTCATCTTGGAGTGAAAGTCCCACTTACCAACAAAGTAGATTATTCGGCCTGTAATCCAAATGGGTAAAAAAGTAAGTTTTTTTTTGTTTGAAAATTTAAGGGAGAAAATATGGCTAGATGGTGAAGAAGATAATATTTTATAAAGTCGTGAAGTCACCAATGTGGATTCATGCCTAAGTTCTGCTAATTTATATTTGTGGGACCTTAATTAATAACATTTATGTCTCTGGGTCTTTGATTTATTTATCATTAAAGGACTAGGCTGAACTCTAAGAACTATTGCAAATCTAACTCACAAAATCTATGAATTTAAAGGGTCACTTTAATTCATATGTGCTCACTCATGACAACTGGTCATTTATAGGCCTGAAATTATGGAAACCTGAGTTGAAATCTTGCCTTAGATACTTAGTTATGTGACTTGAGGAAATCACTTAACCCTATCTACATCAGTTTCCTCATCTATAAAATGATGTGGAGGAGAAAATAGAAAACCATTCCAATATCCTTTCCAAACAAACCTCAAATGGGGTCATAAAGAGTCAGACGTGAGTGAAATGAAAGAACAACAAGGAACAAACACCATGTGTGAAATCACTCTCTTCTCCTTTTAGACTAGTTCAATATTTAGAAATTTATTCATTATATTGAAATAGAATCAGCCTCTCTACAAGTTCATAGGATCATAGATTTAGAGCTGGAATAGATCTTGGAGGTATTTTTTCAGCTTCTTCTAGTCCTCCCCTCTATGACCAAGCAGAAATACTATAATGCCTCTTCCATGTGATAGTTCTTCCAATATATAAAGATAATTATATTATTTTTCTGAGGGTTCTCTTCCAGTATAAATGTTCTAACTTATTTTGACCAACACTCAAATTAAAAAAATCTCCATTTTGTATATCATTCCAGGTGCTTCCCTCTGAGTATGCTCCAATTTCTTAATGTCTTTCTTTTAATGTTTAAAATTAAATACAATAATACATGCATAAGCTATGTAGCATATGCAAGAATTTAACTCCTCCCTTATTCTGGACCACCATATTTCAGATAATATTGGCAGCCTAACATTGGACTACTTCACTAGTAAGATCTCTTGAGGTTGACATCAGTCACTAATTTTTAGGTAAAGTCATTCAAATCAACAAGCAATAAAATGCTCACCATAAAAGAATGTATCAACATTTACAATGTATTTTTGTTTTTGCAAATTAAGCAATTGGGAAAAATGTAACACTGTTTATGTATCTCTGCACAGACTTGCATGAGTTTTTGATTTATAAGGGTAATGAGAGAAAATTCCTGGTACATTGCTCTATATCTGTTTTTAATATTATAAGAATCCAGTATTGCCTTTGTTTCATAATTCAAAAAAGTAATGTTTATATCAAAGTTACCTGATGATATAATGAAAATGTCTTTTTTATATTTTCATCTTTTCTCTGGGGAATTCAGGAACTGCTGAATCAAGTGATGGTATTAAATAGAACCACACATATTCTGCTATTCCAAGCAAATGAAAACCAAAAACACAGTGGGGCTTTTCACCATGTTATAGCTTACATAATCTATATCAGAGTTCTTCCATCATTCTCTTTAACACAATATTTCTGCCACTCCTTTTCAAAATATTGGTGGTACTGATAGTAATGAAAATAACAAGCTGTTTTTAGTATTTATATGTCACCAAAATTTTTTCATCTACTTCAAGGTATATGGGAGATTGCCCATTTTCATAGGCAACCCAATATTTCCAATTTAGGGTTATGTTGTGGTTTTTGTATACTTAAGATATTAACACTGACTTCTCTGAGTATTTTCTGTGATAAGTAGAAACACTTAGTGGGAGTTATAACTGTCCTAACAATTTTTATAAGGAAGAATGATAATTATAGTATAATTTGCTCTTTTTCATACCTAATTGAATATACCTTTTGGTAATATAAAATTGCTCTTCAGATATCTAAGAGATGGAATTTGCATGTGAACAAAAGACATTACATATTTATATCATTTGTATTGTTTAACAATATATTAAAAAAACCCTCCACATTGTAGCCAGCAAAAACAAAAGTTATCTTAATGTTTCATGAATGTCTTAAAAGTAACAAAGAATCTTTTATAATACTAAAAAAATGACTATACTGCCATCTCATCTCAAATATAAAAATAAATATACAATATCGGATGATCATTTTCTTTTATACCGAAAACAAGATTTTTCTAACCTGATGTTTTTTATAAGGATCAAATGCGGAGACACCCAAACTAGATTCATAAAAATTAATGAAAATATACATTGTTACTTTTCTGCTTTTCAGATAAGTGTTTATGCTGGGAATTTGTCATTTGTTCACACAGAAATATTTGTATCTTAATTTGAGATATTTCTGGGAAAAGATTTCAGAGGATGTTAGACAATTTGGTGCTTAGAGTTCTGCATCTGAAGTTGCAAAAGGAGTTCACCTTCAGCATTAGACAACTGTGTGACTGTGGACAATTCACTTAACTTCTGTCTCACTCAGTTCTCTCAGATGCCTAATAAGGACAATTAAAACTCCCCCCACCCCGGACTTATTGTCAAGATCAAGTGAGATAATATTTTAAGGCACTTTGCAAAATGTCTTTCAATTCTAAATGCTTAATAAAAACAATTATTCTCCATCTCTCCCTCCTTCCCTGTCTCTCCTTCTCTCCCTACTTTCCTCCCTCTCTCTCTGTTTCTCTCTCCCTCCCTTCTTTTCTCCCCCTTCTCTTTTTCTCCCTCTCTTTCTTTCTCTCTTTCTTTTTTATTCCCCCTCTCAAGATAAAAACAGAAGATAAAATATATAAAAAGGCAAAGGGAAATTCTCATCAATATGTGAAAGAAGACATTAGCTTTGGACTTCCCAGCCTAGAAGAAAGCATGCATTAACATGCAAGGTAAGTGGTATTCTATAAGTTAAGTTCTTCAGTCACAATGAGTTAGGCCTGACAAAATTGACAGATATGAATAGTGAGATACTTTCTGTTATCTTTGAAGGGTCCTGAAATCGTTGGACCCGAGAAAGGTAAATGTACCAATTCAAAAGAAGAAGAGAAGAAGGAGGAGGAAACATTCTGTAAACTAGAGACTAGTGAATTTGATTTTTAATCAAGAGAAAATACTTGAAAACATTTATTAGGGAATGATTTGCGAAATCTTATAAAGGAAAATAATGATTACTAAAATTCATCATGGAGCCCTCAAGAACAAATCATACTAAGTTAACTTCATTTTTTTCAACAAAGTAATCAGATTATAGGAATGCTATCAACATAGTATATATTTTTGACGATCAATTCCGATGGACATGGCTCTCTTCAACAATGAAATGTTTCAAACCAGTTCCAATTGTTCAGTGAATTAAGCCATATACACCCAGAGAGAGGGTTGCGAAATGTGGACTACAACATAATATTTTCATACTCTCGATTGATGTTTGCTTACATTGTGTTTCCTTTATCTGATATTTCTTTCTTGTAAATACGATTTTTCTTGCACAACAGTGATAAGTGTGGAAATATGTATACATATATTCGATTTGTCAAGTATTTTATCATAAATAACATGTAGTGGATATCCTGCTATCTAGGGGAGGAGTGGGGCCTAGGGGGGAAAATTTGTAACAGAAAGCTTTGTAAGGATTAATGTTGAAGAATTACCCATACATATGTTTTGCAAATAAAAAAATAAAATTAAAAAAAACATAGTATATATTTTAAAGCATTCAAAGAAACTGCTTTTACTAACAAAGGTGTTGATCTGAAGTATTGTTTTTCTAAGTGGACATATTTAAGGATCACGAGAGGCATAAGTTTTCTGAAAAAAAAAAAGAAACTTACGAATTTTGGGAGAGGAATCACAAGATTTTAATGCATACAGCCATCAGTGGCCAGTCACTTTGTGAGTGAAGGATACTGATATCCTGAACTAAATACAGTCATGAGCAATGATTCTTGTCTAGTTCACTAACCTACATAGGAAATAAGGGAACAAATAGAATTTTACTATTTGTCAGTCACTGCTACTGAAACCTAGTGAATTTAACACATTTCCACGGTTTTCTCCTGGTCTCTGCTTTACCATGATCTAGTAAACTATCATCACTTAGCCTTTCAATTTTCTTTTCAATAAATTTCATTTTTTTATTAAAGCTTTTTATTTACAAAACATATGAGTGATTTTCCTACATTGACCTTTGCAAATTTTTTTCTTCCACATTTTCCTCTCCTTCCCCCCAGGCCCATCCCTAAATGACAGGTAGTCTAAATATGTTAAATATGTTAAATTATATGACAAATCCAATATATGTACATATATATATATGTATATATGCACATACGTATATACATATATATATACACAATTATCTTACTGCGCAAGAAAAACCAGATCTAGAAAGAAAAAAAAAAAAAAAACAACTTAAGAAGGAAAACAAAATGCAAGCAACTATTCACAGAAAGTGTTAAAATGCTGTGTTGTGGTCCACACTCAGTTCCCACAGGCCTCTCTCTGGATGTATATTCTAAATGCTTAATAAAAACAATTATTCCCTATCTCTCCCTCCCGCTGTCTTTCCTTCCCTCCCTACTTTCCTCCCTCTCTCCCTGTTTTTTCTCTCCCTCCCTTCTTTTCTCCCCCACTCTCTTTTTTTCTCTCTCTTTCTTTCTTTCTTTTTTATTCGCCCTCTCTCTTTCTCTCCCTCTCAAGATAAAAACAGAAGATAAAATATATAAAAAGGTAAAGGGAAATTCTCATGAATATGTGAAAGAGGATATTAGCTTTGGACTTCCCAGCTTAGAAGAAAGCATATGTTAACATCTAAGGTAAGTAGTATTCTATAAGTTAAGTTCTTCAGTCACGATGAGTTAAGCCTGACAAAATTGACAGATATGAATAGTGAGACACTTTCTGTTATCTTTGAAGGTTCCTGAAATTGTTGGACCCGAGAATGGTAAATGTACCAATTTAAAAGAAGAGGAGGAGAAAGAGGAGGAAACATTCTGTAAATTAGAGACCAGTGAATTTGAATTTGAATCACGAGAAAATTCTTGAAAACATTTATCAGGGAATGATTTGCAAAATCTTCATCGCTGAACAATAGGAACTGGTTTGAATCACCTCATTGTTGAAGAGAACCATGCCCATCAGAATTGATCATCTTATAGTCTTGTTGCTATATATAATGATCTCCTGGTACTTCTCATTTTACTTAGCATCAGTTTACGTAGGCCTCTCCAGGCCTCTCTGAAATCATCTTGTTGGTAATTTCTTACAGAACAATAGTATTCCATAACATTCATATGCCATAATGTATTTAGCCATTCTGCAATTGATGGGCATCCATTCAGTTTCCAGTTTCTTGCCACTACAAAAAGGATTGCCACAAACATTTCTGCACATGTGGGTCCCTTTCCCTCCTTTAAGATCTCTTTGGGATATAGGGCCAGTAGAAGCACTGCTGGATCAAAGGGTATGCACACTTTGATAACTCTTTGAACATAGTTCCAGATTCCTCTCCAGAATGGTTAGATCTATTCACAGTTCTATCAACAATGTATCAGTGCCCCAGTTTTCCCACATCTCCTCCAACATTCGTCATTATCTTTTCCTGTCATTTTAGCCAATCTGACAGGTGTGTAGTGGTATCTCAGAGTTGTCTTAATTTGCATTTCTCTAATCAATAGTGATTTGGAGCACCTTTTCATATGACTACAAATAGTTTCAATTTCTTCATCTGAAAATTGTGTGGATCTTTTCACCATTTATCAATTAGAGAATGCCTGCCTTTCAATTTTCTTTTGCTTTCTATAATTAAATAATGAATTTTGTTTCCAAATAAAGGGAAGTTGATATTCACACATTCTGATTTAGTTTTTGCCATAGCACAATTAACCACACAGTTGTGGAAAATCAATTGACCCATACCTGTAGATTTAAGCTTGAGACTACATTAATTCTCTGTTTCCTTCTGTCTTTATCTGTTCATAACTTTCTCTTTTCTTAATTATTACTTTCTGCTTCTGTCTGCCCATCTGTCTCTTTTGTCTCTCTTTCTGTGTCTCCTATCTTTTCTGCTTCCATCCTTAACATTCTCCTTCCTTTCATCCATGCCTCCTCCTTCCTTTCATGGATGCTTTACTCTTCCTCTTGTGGAAATTAAATATAATCATTATTTGGAAATCATTAATAAAGTATTCCCAATGTTTTTGTTTTTCCAAGACAATGTCATTCCTCTGGATTAAAGCATAAGGTAGGAATGTAATGAGCAACTTGTTATTAATTTGATTATTGAAAATGACATTCCAAAATGTCCACAACATTTACAATATTTTTATTAACACAATGCCTTAACCTTTATTCTGCACTCATGGCTTAGACATAATAGTATGTGATGCCTTATGGAAAATTATTCTTTATTTAAAAGAACTCATCAGTGTATTAAAGTCAAATCACTTGATATATACTGTAGCATTTTTCAGGGTGACAATTGAAGCCCACTTTAAATCTGCCTTGTTTTTACATTCCTAAATGTACATCCATTACAATCATTCCTAAATCGATTTGAGTATGGATTTCAAGTCAAATGGTGAATTTCAATAAAACATTACATCAATTCCTTAACATACATAAAAGATATTACATAATATGGCTCTACTACCCTCTGCCCCTCTATTTAGAGATAGGGACAATGAACTTGAAACATTCCATTTAAGAAGAAAGCACAGCTCAAACATTTAATTTCTTACCTGCCTTTAACACTTTGGGATTTTCCTGAATTCAGCATGTTCCCTTATTTTTATTTTATATTATATTTATTTTCCCTCCATTTCCAGCATCCTTTTGTATACTGTCTTTCGTCGTTAGATTACATGATCAGTGAGGTCATATTGTCTTTTTTTTATTTGTCATTATTTCCAGCACTTAGCCCCAGTATGGCACATAGTAGGTACTTATTACAAATTTATTGGCTGACTAATAAATAGTTGTGGTTATAAGTCGTATTTACAGTATAGTTTAAGATTTTCAAAGTACTGTACATTAATTAAATATTTCATTTGATCTTTATAAAAGTTTGGAGAAAAAGGTGATATTATATACATTTTATAGATGAGGACACTGAGGCAAACAGATTAAATGACTTGCCCTGGGTCACACAGCTGATAAGCATCTAATAGAGAATTCATTCTCATTTCTTCTTTACTCCAATTCCAATGTGTCATCTAGCTACATGGAATGAAAAACATTTGAAACATAGAGTTAAGATACAAGAAATCAAAACTATTTCAGAATAAATTAAGGTATGTGAAATGTCTATCATGCTTTCTGCCACTGAACTTTTTCTCAAAGATGAATTCAATGAATTCAAGTGATGAACTTATACTCCAGTATTCTTATTCAGTTATAAAAATGCTCCACACATTGGCCAAAAGGACATTAAGGTAGGAATATTCACTAAGTAGCTAGAACTGTATATAAGAAATTTTTCATTTTTCATAAAACAAAAGAGGATAATTCCCCATAATACAAATATAAGCTTCAACTATATTTAACAAAATTCACCAAACTACATTGAAACAGAAAGTATATCCCCACACTCACAATTTGGGGGAATCCTATTTTCAGATAGTTTTCCCCAAGCAGAAGAATTTTTTTTTATTTAGTGTGAATTCTTAGGGCAGCTAAAATGATGCAGTGGATAGAGTGTCAAGCCTAATGTCAGAAAGACTCATCTTCCTGAGTTTAAATCTGGTCTCAGAAACTTATTAGTTGGGCAAGTCGCTTAAGGATTTCTGACTCAGAACCTCATCTGTAAAATGAACTGCAGAAGGAAACGGCAGACTTCTCAAACCCCTTTGTCAAAACAAAACAAAGCAAAGCAAACAAACAACAACAATAAAAAAGCCTACAAATGGAATCATGGAGAGTTAGGCAGAACTGAAATGACTGAACAGCAACTAATGATTTAATATAATCTCTTTTGGTTACATATTAATGTTTTAATTTCTTTGAAGCATAGCTACTCTTCACGTTATGTTGTACTTGCTAAAGAAAGGTTTTTAGCATTTTCTCCGTAACTTTTGCAAAAGTTGTTTCTGTCATCCAGCCCCCCTACAACTGCATTACATACTGACAATGTCTTGCAAAGTCATCTTCAACATGGTATTTGAAATGCAAAAGTGTCCAAACTGAGGTAGCAACTGTCTTCCAAGTTACTTGATGTAAAAAGGCTTTAGGCTAATCATAAGAATCTCCCCTCATAAATTTGTCCTTGACAAAATACTTTCATCCAAGGTCAGTGGTGATCATGATAGTATATCCAAGGATTGAACTGCTGAAAGGTCAAGCATAAGCTCAGTTACATTTGCCTTAGCCACCTAACAATCCTAAATCACATTGAAAAGGAGGTGATGTCATATTAAGCATCAGAAGTAGGGCTTATTCTTTGTATAAGCAGTCCAGCTTCAAATTGTATTATTATCAGAGTCATCCTGCCATCTCCACAAAAAAGTCCAATGTTTTTATGTGCATGTCAGAAATTTGTAAGAGACAAGATTAAAAGAAAATTCCTCAAAACATTCTCTTATTTTAAAAGTATTTAGCATCACACTGATAGCTGTATTTGCCATCTGAAATCTGGCTAATTATAACATATCCTTTAACAAAACCTATATTAAGATAAATACATTGTCAAGTAGGTTTTGCAACTTCACATATTAATGTAGTGGTAATATTTACCATATCATTGTCAATAAGTTGGAATTTAATGAAAATTTTTATTTTTATTTTTCTCTTTCTCTTATATTGTTAATTGAGTGTATATATCTAAATATCCATTTACAAGCATATAGCAAACTTTTTTTTGTCACAATCTGATTGCCAACTAGAGAACAGTACCTTGTTTTTTGAATGTACTTAATTCAAGAAGCAACCAGTTCTCAGCGGTATATTCACATGTCACTGATTTTCTTTCTACTAAATTCATTTTCTATATTGTAATGAAATCATTTGAAAATATTACTACAGAGTATTATTTATAAAAAAATAAAGTAATTGGTATAGCACTAAATAAATAATTACTTTAGGTAGTATTGTCACCCATTAGTTTAGGTAGTATTTGCTCAACCTACTCAAGAGCACTTAATAGTTTTCCAGTTGTTTAGATCTGACTTTATTTGTGTTAAATGTTTTGTAGTTTTGTTCATATACTTCCTGACTTTCCCTTGGCAGATATATTCCCAAATATTTTATACTATCAAAAGTTATTTTAAATGGAACTTCTCTTTGTATCTCTTGCTGTTGGATTTTGTTAGTGATGTATAAAAATGCTGATGATTTATGTGGATTTATTTTGTATCCTCTAACTTTGCTTAAATTGTGAATTATATCTAATAGTTTTTTTGTTGATTCTCTAGTGTTGTCTAAGTGTGTACCATAATATTATCTGCAAAGAGGGATAATTTCAATACCTTATGAACTACTTTAATTCCTTTAATCTCTATTTCTTCTCTTATTGCCAAAGCTAGAATATCTAATATAACATTAAATAGTAATGGTGATAGTGTACAACCTTGTTTCACCCCTGAGGTTATTGGGAATGGTTATCGCTGTTACATATGATTCTAATTGATGGTTTTAAATAGATGCTATGACTATTTTAAGGAAAAGTCCATGTATTCTTATGTACTATAGTGTTTTAAATAGGAATGGTTATTGGATTTCATCAAATACTTTTTCAGCATCTATTGAGATAATCATACTTTTTATTCATTTGGTTATTTCCTAATATTGAACTATCCCTGAATTCCTGGTATAAATCCTACTTGGTATATTATCCTGAGGATGATTTACTGTAATTTCTTTGCTAATACTTTATTTAAAATTTTTGCATCCATATTCATTAGGGAGATTGGCCTATAATTTTCTTCCTGTATTTTCATCCTATCTGGTTTAGGTATCAGTAAGATGTCTGTTTCATAAAAGGAATTTGGTAGGAGTCCTTCCTTCCCTATTTTTTCAAATAATTTATGTAGTATTGGATTTAATTGTTCTTTAAATGCCTAGTAGAATTCACATGTAAATCCATCTGGTTCTGGGTTTTTTTCTTAGGGAGTTGATTAATAGATTGTTCTATTTCTATTTCTAAAATGGGGCTATTTAAATAATTTATTTCCAATTATGTTAACCTAGGCAGTCTATATTTTTGTAGATATTCTTCCATTTCATTTAGATTATGAAATTTGTTGGCATAAAGTTGGGCAAAGTAACTCCTAATTATTGCTCTTATTTCCTCTTTGTTGGTGGAAAGTTCTCCCTTATTTTTGAGACTAACAATTTGATTTTCCTCTTTCCTTTTTTTAATTAAATTAACTAAAGGCTTATCTATTTTGTTGTGTTTTTTCATAAAACTAACTCAGTTTTATTTATTAATTCAATAGTTTTCTTCTTTTTAATTTTATTAATCTCCCCTCTTACTTTCAGAATTTCCAATTTGGTATTTAATTGAGGGTTTTTAACATGTTCTTTTTCTAGCTTTTTTAATAGTATGCCCAATTTATTAATCTTCTCTTTCTCAATTTTATGAAAGTAAGCATCTAGAGATATAAAATTACCCCTTAAAACTGCTTTAGCCAAATTCCAGAAATTTTGGTATGTTGTCTAATTATTGCCATTCTCCTGGATGAAATTATTGGTTGTGTCTATGATTTGCTTTTTCACCCATTCATTCTTTAGAATTAGATTATTTAATTTCCAATTAACTTTTGGTTTATTTTCACCTGGCCTTATATTGCATGTGATTTTTATTGCATCATGATCTGAAAAAGATGCATTTACTATTTCTGCCTTTCTGCATTTGATTTTGCGGTTTTTATGCCCTAACACATGGTCAATTTTGGTACAAGTTCCATGAACCGCAGGGAAAAAAGTAAACTCCCTTCTGCCTCCATTCAATTTTCTCCATAGATCTATCATACCTAACTTTTCTAACATTTTGTTTCCCTCCCTAACTTCCTTCTTATTTATTTTGTGGTTTGATTTATCTAATTCTGAGAGAGCAAGGTTGAGATCCCCCACTATACAGTTTTGCTATCTATTTCTTCTTGCATCTCTCAACTTCTCCTCTAAGAATTTGTATGCTATACCACTTGGTGCATATATATTTAGTATTGATATTGCTTTGTTAACCATGATACCCTTTATTAAGATATAGTTTCCTTCCTTGTCTCTTTTAATTAGATCTATCTTTGCTTTTACTTGATCTGAGATTAGGATTGCTAACCCTGCATTTTTTGTTCATCTGAAGGATATTATATTTTGCTCCAGCTCTTTACCTTCACTCTGTATGTATCATTATGCATTAAATGTGTTTCTTGTAAACAACACATTGTTGGATTCTGGCTTTTAATCCAGTTTGCTATCCATGTCCACTTTATGGGAGAGTTCATCCCATTCACATTCACAGTTAAAATAATGAATCCTGTATTTCCTGCCATCTTATTTATCCTAGATTATGCTTTTTTCTTTCTTATCCCCTTTCCATCCTCCCCAGAATCGTGCTTTTGATGAACACCTCCCTCAAACAGTCCTCTACTTTTAGAGTCCCTCCCCCTTTTTTACATCTTTCCCCTAATTCTTCTGTTTTCTCTTCTATTGGTCTTTCATTTTCTTTTGCCTCTTTCTCTTCTACTTCCCTATAAGGTGAGACAAGTTTCTTTGTGATACCAAATATGTCTGATATTCTCTCTTAGAGCCAAATCTGACCAGAATAACATTCATGCAATGCACATCCCCCTCCCTTTTTTCGCTCAATTATAATAGGTTTTCTTTGCCTCTCCTTGAGATGTAATTTCCATTATTTTGCTCTGTTATTTTCCTTAAATAAAAACTTTATTTCATGGTATACCAATCAAATTCCAAAGAAATTATTTCACTTACCTAGAAAAAATAACCACAAAAATCAATGGTAAAAACAAATGGTCAAGAATTTCAAGGGAATAAATATAAAAAAAGCAAATGAAGGTGGCCTAGCTGTACCAGATCAAAAACTATATTATAGAACAACAGTTTTTAAAAACCATTTGGTACTGGCTAAGAAACAGAGTAGTTGATCAGTGGAATAGTTTAGGTTTACAGGAGAAAATAGTCAATGACAATAGCAATGTAGTATTTGACATACCCAAATACCCCAGCTTTGGTGATAAGAACTCACAATTTGATAAAAACTGCTGGGAAAAATGGAAACTAGTATGGCAGAACTAGGCATTGACCTATACCTAACACCATATATCAAGATAAGGTCAAAATGGGTTTATGATATAGACATAAAGAATTGTATTATAAACAAATTAGAAGAACATAGGATACTTTACCTCACACATCTGTGGAGGAGAAAGAAATTTGTGATCAAAGAAGAACTAGAGATCATTATTAATCACAAAATAAACAATTTTGATTATATGAAGTTAAAAAGTTTTTTGTACAAACATAACTAATGTAGACCAGATTAGAAGAGAAGCAATAAATTGGAAAAACATTTTTACATTCAATTTGGTACTGGCTAATAAATAGAGCAGTCGATCAGTGGCACAGGATAGGTTATCAGGACAATCTAGGCAATAACCTTAACAATTTAGTGTTTGATAAACCCAAAGACCCCAGCTTTTTGGATAAGTACTCACTATTTGGCAAAAACTGCTGGGAAAATTAGAAACTAGTGTGGAAGAA
>JAJPUD010008180.1:0-93968 GCA_023553655.1 Myrmecobius fasciatus | reverse complement strand
ATATCCTTTGATCCAGCAGTGTTTCTACTGGGCCTATATCCCAAAGAGATTTTAAAGGAGGGAAAGGGACCCACATTTGCAAAAATGTTTGTGGCAGCCCTTTTTGTAGTGGCAAGAAACTGGAAATTGAAAGGATGCCCATCAATTGGAGAATGGCTGAATAAATTATGGTATATGAATGTTATGGAATATTATTGTTCTGTAAGAAACGACCAACAGGAGGATTTCAGAGAGGCCTGGAGAGACTTGCATGAACTGATGCTGAGTGAAATCAGCAGAACCAGGAGAACATTATACACAGCAACAAGACTATACGATGATCAATTTTGATGGACATGGTTCTCTTCGGCAATGATGTGATTCAAACCAGTTCCTATTGTTCAGTGATGAAGATAGTCATATACATCCAGAGAGAGGCCTGTGGGAACTGAGTGTGAATCACAACACAGCATTTTAACGCTTCCTGTGAATATTTCCATGCATTTTGTTTTCCTTCTTAGGTTGTTTTTTTCTTCTTCTCTTTCTAGATCTGATGTTTCTTGTGCAGTAAGATAACTGTATAGATGTATATACATGTATTGTATTTGTCATATAATTTATCCTATTTAGCATGTATTAGATTACCTGTCATCTAGGGGTAGGGGGTGGGGGGAAGGAGGGGAAAAGGTTGGGGAAAAAAGGTTTTTGCAAAGGTCAATGTAGAAAAATCACTCATATGTTTTGTAAATAAAAAGCTTTATTCAAAAAAATAAAATAAAATGAGAATAAATAAATAACTAAATAATTTTTTTTTAAAAAAAAGGAAAAGGAAATAAAAAAATGACTCCAGCATCTCTGTTAAGAAAATTCCAAATGCAGTTACAAAGAGGAGGACAGAACCGAACTGACTGAACAACAACAACAACCAAATGATGTTCAGGTTTCTTCTATGAATAACTAAAGAAAAACACTATAGCACACACACAGAAAAAAAAGAAATCTGTCTCCTTCATCCCCCCAGACAATTGCATCACACACACACACACACACACACACACACACACACACCCTCTATTTCATTTATATTCTTCAGCAAAGATAGTCATTGGAGAAAGTGATTTTACTTACCTCTCAACTCAGCTTTTACAATATCAATAGCAACCTAAGGTTGCATATTATAATTAACTGAAGATAGGGCCCATTTGTTAAAGAGAACCAAGGCCAAAATAGAAGGGGAAGGGGATTTTAAACTGTAAAATACTCTTCAGGTTTCTGCCCAAACTAAAGACAAGGTTCAATAATCCAAGGAATCAAGCAATTAAAATACAAGGTAGAAAATAGAGCAATTAATTAACCAGTCAGATGTAAGGAATAGTGTCCACTCATCCTTGAGAAGGGTATTTACGTATGTACTACCCATTAAATTGTAATCAGAGTCACCCACCAAAATAACTTAGAACAACCTGTAAAAATGGAGGCAGTGGGGATAGCATTTGATATCCCATTCTACATAAAGCTTTGCCTAATGGATGATTCTATAATTTGAAATTGAGGCATTTTAAACTTCACTACTGCCTACAGAATCATTTGCAGGTGTAACACCATGAGATAGGGAAACATTTTATCAAAATTTTAGATCATCAGCAAGATGATTTCAGAAAGTCTTGGAGACACTCACATGAACTGATGTCAAGTGAAGTAGAACCAAGAGAACACTGTGCACATCAACTTGAAGATTATGTAATGATCAAATCTGATAGATGAGATTCTTTTCAACAATAAGGTGATTCAGGCCAGTTCCAATAGACTTATGATAGAGATAGCCATGTGCATCCAGAAAGAAGGCTGTGGGACTGAATATACATCACAACATAGTATTTTCACTTTTTCTTTGTTGTTTGCTTTTTTTTTTCTCTTTCTCATTTCTTTTCCTTTTTGAACTGATTTTTCTTATGCACCATTATAAATGTGGAAATATGTATAGAAGCACTGTATACATTTAACATTTATTAGATTACTTTCTGTCTAAAAAGGGGGTGAGGGGAAGAGAGGAGAAAATTTTGGAACACAAAGTTTTGCAGAGGTGAATATTGAAAACTATCTTTGCATATATTTTGAAAATAAAAAGCCATTGTTTAAAAAAAAATTTAGATGATTCTTAATACCTAGAACAGGGATCTATAGGTAGCAGGTATTCATTAACATTTTCTTTAATTTTTTTTTATTTTAATGAAACAAAAAAGTAATTAAAAATAATATTATTATATACCACAGATATGGGGAAGCTGAAAGGGACTTTAGAAACATTTCACTTTGAATTTCTCAATCATTTTGGGTGCCATGGACTATCTGTACTTTGTGTGATAATATTTGCAGTATTTACCTTATAAAAACATTATGATGTAATAGATTTGCAAGTCTAAGCTATCATGAAAGCTAAGGTCTTGTTTTTTTGGAGCAATCACGCTAGATAAAGAACAGTGCTTGGAAATCCAAATTAAGGTCCTACACTTATAGCTTGTTCAATTGTTGAAAAAAAGAAAAAAAAACTCTTAATTTTAGAAAGATATACTGTGAAATTTCAGATTTTAGAACACAAGCACCTAATAAGTTTGAAGCATAGTCCTGAGTACTAGTTTGCATGCCCTATATTGATCAACCTATATAAATTCATAGTGTCTTCTCTCTGGCAGATTGGCACAAAGTGGTAACTATTTTGAAATAGAACACCTCACGCCCGCCATCTATGTAGGTATGAAAGAACTATAGCTGTCATTATTGGGAAGAGTCACATTGAAGAATTCATGTGGGCAAAAGTAGGTGAAAGAATTTGCAGGGTTTAGATCCTTGTTGCTAAGATCTAAGACACAAGGGAAAGAGAAACAAAATTTATTTTACCCAATGATTGACAGACGACTAAAGTGGAAAAGAAAAATCTCAATTAACAAATGTGTTAAAAATGTTATTTTTTCTTGGCTGTTGACTGTAGATTCTGCTTAGTATTCATTGTGTCTGTGTGTTCATAGAGAGGAATACGTGCGTGAATTTCTAGAATGGATTCAATAAATATTCAGCAAATTCTCTTCAACAAGCAGTTAAGTATCTACTTATATGTTTAAAGCACTAAGCATGGTACTGAGAAGTCAAGGATAAAAAGCCCCACTCTCAAGAAATTAACAATCCACTGATGTATCATTTCTAATGCTTCAAAGTAGGTATGTATATGCATATAAACATATATAATGATAAGGACAAACATATGTCCCTCCTAATGAAATTAATGTATGGCTGCCTTGCTCTATAAGAAGGGTTAAAATCCAGTTGCCATAGTGAGAGTTTGGATTTGATAATTCATAAAGTTGGCCAGGCATACATAGGTGCTAAAGGATGAAAACCATATCTAAAGTCAAAAACATAAATATAATAAAATGAATTCAACACTAGAGTTGCTGAAAGTGCAGAAAACATGATAAATCATAATGCTTTTGAGAAGTAGTATTTTATCCTTGAAGTCAAGACCTGGGTTCAAATCCTACCACTAAAATCAAGTCATTTAACCTTTCAGAGCCTGTTTCTCAAAGATAGATAGATATACACATATGCACATATATGTGTCTATACATATACATATATGTATACACAAATATATAAAATGATAATACCATTCCATGGGTTTCTATAGGGTTGTTTTGAACCTCAAATAAAATAATGAAAGTAAAGCACTCTACGAAATGGAAATGAAACATACATATTTCATATATATATACATACACATCATACACATATATGAGTGGGTATATATATATATATTATATGTGATATCTATAATATACATATATATTATATATAATATATACATATATGTATGGAGATGTATATTGTGTACATATGTATATCTTGAAATGTGTGCTTATATGCTGGTGGGTTTTTTTGTATGGATGCATGTATTTAAGTTCACCATTCAATCAAAAATATTTGCATAATGCTTTTTTATAGCATTCATCAAAGATTTTACCAGTTTCAAATTAAAATGCAGTAGAGAAAATGAAAGATAGAAGACCTATTTGACTCACAGCACAGTGTTTGACCTTGAAAAAATAAAATAAATCAATTGCTCTCTAGGATACAGTTGCTTTAATAATATTTTGAAATGCCAGATACTGTGCTTTGCCTTTGAACACTTCTAGAAGCTCTTGACTTTGTCAAATTTTTGTAAAATGCCCCTGATCTATAATAGACCTGACATTATTAAGGGACCCTCATTGTTTGCTGGATAACCAAGACTAGGCTTATAATCATGTTATCTGTTTCCACTGGGTAGGTTTAAATGAATTCATACAATTTTAATTAACTCTTATTTCCCATTGATTTGATGCTTGCTCAATATGATAGCCAGGCCTACATTATCATACTTGAAAGATAAGTGTTATGAATTATCTGCTGAACAAATACTATAGTCATTTTATGGTCTTTAATTATCACAAGCCTGAGGAGGTTGCAATCAATATATTGACCAAACTGCTGTAATGCACTAAAATTTTAGTTTAGACTCCAAAAGTTTTAAACTTTTAATTGGGGTATAAGGATATACAGGATCCACCCAGAGGGATTTGATACTTTCTGGATGATTGGGCCATGACTGCTTTGGTACTTTTTTAAAAATCAGTTTCTTTGCAAACCAAATAATAAATAAATAAATTATCATTGACATCAGATGTTTCCTAAATAATGCATACAGAATATATCTACCGTTCACATTAATTGAAAAAATCCCAACCTATTTAAATTGCTAAATACTAGATGGTACTAGAATACTTATTTACTTTTAATCAGTAAGTAATAGTTATATAGGCTTTATATTTCCCTAGATACTTGACATGTTAATTCATTTGATCCTCACAACCACCCCTGGAGGCAAATGTCAATGTATCTCCATTTTATAGATAGAAAAAGCGAAACACAGAAAAGTTAAATGACTTGCTTGGGATCATACAGGGGATAAGTATCTGAATCGGTATTCTAAATACATTCTAGATCATCAGTTTATACTCATGTTCCATTTGGTTAATGTGTGGATGTACTCTTCCCAAGTTGATCACAAGCTTCTGGATGGCTGGAACTGCCTTTACATGAAGAACAAGTGGTCCTGGATAAACACCCATCCTATTGAACGACTGATAAAACATTGATAGTAGTAGTCCAAAGTAACTGAATTGTTGTTGTTGCCCCTACTATTATTGTTATTTTTATCTGAGGATTTATTTTGACATTCAGTTAAAACAAAATTAATATCCTATTAAAGTAGTGCTTATTACTACGCCTTCCCCTTGCTCATGTCCACCTATGATTGTCTTTTCATCTTCACAGAAAATTTTGTTTGCTGGCCAGGACTTCCCATCACCCCACTCTACCCCACCATCACAGGAAAAGGAGGAGAAAATATTCTATTTGGAGTCAGAGAACCTGTGTATGAGTCCTTTCCCTGCCACTTATTACCCATATGACCTTTAGAAAGTCACAAATACTCTAAATTGTAGATTCCCTATCTGTAAAATGAGGGTGTGGGCAAGATGATCTTTGAAGTCCCTTCCATTTCTAAAGCAATAAAACTGTGATTATCCTTTGACCTCTGTGGTATTTTCCAGCATTGAATATAAGATTCTATGATATCACCTATACAAAAAATAAAATGGCAGAATGAAGGCTGCTTTCTTGAACAAGTTCACAGAATCATGGAATCTCAAGAGTTAGGGGAATAGCTCCAAGTAATATATAAACTAAGCTTTGGATCTCTGGTGATGAAGTCCTGTGATTCTGACTATTAAAGGTGACTATTCCACTTATAGACACCTGTAATTATTAGAGGATTTTGTTTTCTTTTCCTTTCGGCCCTAGCTGTTAGATACTCCCTAGAATATTTGACAAATAACTTTAAGATCCTGAAAAATTCATTCACATAATAGTCATAGAAATAAAGGATTTTCAAGATAGAAAAAAAAAGCATTAGGAATCATTGAGTTACAATCTTTCATTTTACAATTGAGGAAACTGGGGCTCAATGGCGTAAATCTGCCAAAGTCTATGGATTTAGTTAATGCCAGAGCTGGAACTAGAGCATATTTGTATTGATTCCCAGCTTAGGTTATCTTTTCCAGAAGGCTTGGCTACTCCTTGAACAAATAAATGAAAATAAATGGATATGAATTTAGACAAGAATGGACAACTAATATCTACTTCATAGCAATTTGGGGCATCAGATAGTCCATAGATACTGCTGCAAGACCCAAATTATGCTGCCTTTTGTTACTATTTAGGTAACACATCTTTGCACTTTTCTTAACCTCAGTTTCCCTTTCTCTTTTCCTTGCTTATGATGGCAATTTATTCTTGTCTTTCAAAACATCATACATCTGTAGCTAACACTTCAAAGTTATCCATACAGACTAATAATGAGGATGATGAAGATGGTATTTATATCATGATGGCTTGCAAAGAGCATTATAAATATTATCTCATTTTATTCCCGCAACTGTAGAAGGTAAGTGATACTACTATCTCCATTTTGAAGATGAGTAATGATGCATATAGAGATTAAGTGAATTCTCCATGGTAACAGTTAAGAAAGTATCTGAAGACACATATGAACTCAGTTCTTTCTGATCTCAAATTCAATGTTCTATAACACATAGGGACCTCTAAAAATTAAAGAAGGTATTCTTAGGTTTTCCAAACCCACTTTCAGGGAAATGTTTTAAATGACTCATCAAATATTCTTTCTTTTTGCTACAGTCTTTGCTTTTGTAGTATAAAAACATTCTAAAAAATATATATATAAGCAGTTATTTAAATCTAAACAAATATTAACGTTGCCATGAGTACCAATGTTTAGGTAACAAACATATTTCTATATTTTTATGTTCTTTATCTGTACTTATGGGATCATAGATTTATAGAGCATTCAAAGGGACCTAAGAAGCCATCCAAATAAACCTCTTAATTTTGCAGATGAAGAAACTGAGGTCCAGAGCAATTCAAAGACTTGTCCAACATTACAAAGTTAGTAAATATGGAGATGGGATTTGAACCCAAGTTCTGTTATTCTAAAGTAGCCACACTGGATGTGAGATCCTTGACCACAGTGAGTATTTCTTCTCTTATATGTAATGATTCCTTAAATTGGTTGTTGAATTTGCAAGAAATAATTATAAAATTTTTTCGTGTGTGATTAAGGGATGAATAAAAACTCCCCCCTTCTAATACACACACCAATAAACAAATACAAAAACCCACACAAAAATATTTGCTAGTTGGCAGGTAAGGAAGATAAAAGCTTAATAATCTTGTCATGGCAATCATCAACTATAGGTCATCCTCTAACAAGTCATTTTTAACCCTGGGTCTGAGGTGCTAGAGAAAGTCTTCCAGTCCAATTGATTGTATTCACGAGTTCTTGGCACATAACATCATTATTGCTCAAGAGCTCTTTCATTCAGGTCTTGTCTTATGGCTTATCAGATGCCACACAACAACCATTTCAAAACTCCACAGGCTTCAAAATCATAATCTTAATCTTTTACAAGTGACTCCATTTCCTGCCTTAATGGAGCTCCAGGCCATGTGCCATGAATTTCTTCAGTATTTCTCTTCTTATTTCCAGACTTTCTCTGGATCCTTGAATATTTTCTCCTCCTCAGACCACAATTTAAAACCAGAGGAGGGTGGGAGATATTATTGTCAGAATCCCTCACTTTACAGAGGAAACCAATAAAAGAATGGAAATGACTTGGCCAAAGTCATACAGATTAAAAACATGACTATATCCAGATATAAATCCAAATGTTCTGACTTCAAATTCTTTTTTTTTTAAATCAAACTTTTTTTTCACTTCTCTTCCTCTCCTTCCATACTCCCCCCCCCCCCAGGGAAAAAAAATGAAACATTCTCTCTTTTCAAGGCTAGCTCCTACATTTTTGCCTTTATTGTGATCTTTCTATTCCACTAACTTCTTTAGCTTTTTCTTCATATCTTTTCTCTCATTGCTTCTTCCATTTCTTTCTGTTCTCTGGCTTATTCCCTTCTACCCATAAATACAAAATTTAAAAATGCACGCCTTCACTAGGCCTTGTATGCATTGAGCCCTCACTCTCAATTCAGTGTCTTTTTTTTTAAAACAACAATAAAAATAAGTAGTTCTGAGTATCCAAATGCAGCGGTTCTTTTGGCAAAGAACTGTTTTTAGTTAAAAGAGCCAGCTTCAAATCATGCCTCTGTTGTATACTTTCTGCATAATCTTGAGTAGGTCATTCAGTTTCCCTGGGTCACAGTTTCCTTATCTGTCAAATGAAGGGGTTAGATTAGATTATCTCAGAGGTCCTTTCCAGTACTGGATCTATGACATAATAACCTTTAGCATCCTTTTCTGGTACAAAATTGATGGTCCTATATACTCACATCTACTGTTTGACCATTCACAAAATACTTTCTATAAGGATCTTTTTTTGTTGTTAAATATGCATGCTGTGAAACAAACTGAACATTACCCTCAGCATCTGATTTTCCCAGAATCTTTCAAAGTAATTGTTTTTCAACTCATTTACCTTTCTCTATGAACACTGAGAGCTAGAGTCAGCTTTAGAGTATCCAATAACAGACAGCCAGAATAATAACAGCTCAGATTTATAAAACACTTGACAATTTGCAAAGTGCTTTTTTCACAACAAGCCCAGGAGGTAAGCAGTATTTACAGAAGAGGACACTGAAACTCAGAAAGTTATAGACACTTGCTCACTAGGGTCATTCAGCTAGTGAGTAATGGGGCTGAGATTGCAACTCCAGGCTATTTCTGTATCTCTAGTGCTCTTTCCAGTAAACCAGGCTTTCTTGCTAAGCTTTGAAAGCTAAAGATCGGCATCCTCTGTTTCTGATTGCAACGTCCTTCAAGAATCCTACCTATATTTGTATGTACTTCTCATTCCAGATGCCCTAATATCCTAATTTAGGCAAATTAATATTCAAAAGCAAAAACTCTCTTGCTGCCTGATGCTTAAAGCTATTGACATCCTGTTTCTTGAATTATTCAAACATACATCATTATCAATTTGTATGAGGGTGTTTTATAAATTATAAACAGGTAATTCATTTTCCGCTTATGCTTTTTAAGTAATCATTCTAAAAATGATCTAATCTTTAAACAAGTTCTAATTTCTGGGGATAAGTTCAAGTCATGGGGAGAGGTCATGGTGTTAATGAGGCCAATGTAAAGAGATCAGGGTCCTTATGGTCTAGTTAGTTTTGTCCTCTTTCTTTGCTACAGACTAACCCCTTATCCTGATATTTTCCAAATGTGGGCCCTCAATAATGAGAGAGATGACCTCAGAGAACATCCATGGTGATACAGTTCAAAACACACACCTTAATAGCAATGTCAGGCGTATTGTCACATTAAAAATATTACATATTATGTTGCGATTTCATTATAGGTTTATGTCCACAATGCAAAGTCAGTGAATTTATAGGATTCATGATGGAACCATTGAAAAATCGTTACCTTAGTTTGAACCTAGTGACTCCAGGATTCCATTCCTATAATACAATTCATAATAATTTTATGCTCACTTTTGATAAAGTTCCTAATGATGTGAACTTAAGCAGAAAATATGCAGAGGCTTAAGCTGTTAATATTTTAGATGTTATTTGAATATGAAGTCAATTACAATCTATTGCATAGATTATTTTCTGAAATTGGTTAGCATTCATTTATAGAAATTAAATTGAAAGTTCTGTGAATGTCCTCGAGCTAAGAAACCCTGTTTGTTTCAATACTAATAGAGAAAGTTTTGGACGATATAACTAAATCAGACAGATCACAAGACCTGTACAAGGTGCAATGAATTTTAAGATTTTAGTGCCTGGATTTTGGAAATTGGAATCCCTTTCCCTCCATCACAAAAAGGGGGGAAAAGGGTATATATAAACAGATAGGTAGGTAGGTAAATAAATGCTAGAGAAAGACAGATATGTATGTTTGTGTGTATATATATATATATATATGTATGTGCATATATATATATATACATGCTACATACCACACATGCTACATTCACACATGCTACAAATAGAAAGTCTTTCTTGATCTAAGACTATGAAGTCTTTGATTCAGTACCAATGAATTATTCACAAGGATTTTACCATTAGGAATCCAAACAAATACCAACTTCCAGGAACATGACAATGGAAGATTAACATTGTAGCTAGATTTTGTTTCATAGGCTCTTCTATTCTCAACAAAAGATGCAAATTTGAATATATATTTGTGTGTGCATATATACATATATATATATACATATGTGTATTATATATATATATATATACATGCAATTTGTATATATATTATAAACATGCATTTGCAGATAACATGATTGTATGCATACATATACATAAACACATAAAACATACATGCTTGATTGAAAATTCTCTACAATTTCTGCCTACATTTCTTGCCTCATCTAATACTTTTCACTTAATGTACTTTGTTTTCCAAAAAATTGAAATACTAAGGGTGTGCTGGTAAATATTTATCATCTAGTACTCTATAAATCATGACACTTTTAAGTTTACTCTGTAGCAACATTTTTTCCATCACTTTCTTAAATCTAAAAATCAATAAAATGATATTTCAAACTCTGATTAATAGTATTTGCTGATTTCTATGTAAATACTAGTGTTGAAATTTTAACAATCAGCTCTTAAGCTTACCTGAACTGATTCCTGGTGCAATGCTCTATTTCCTGTTCTCATGCTAGCTTCTCCCATTCTCCATGTTTTTGGCCAAAATTAGAATGAATTCTCCTTTCCCTGATCTCTGCCCCCTTTCATCTCCATTTTTTGAAGTCTTCTTCCTTCAAGGCCCAATTCAGATGCTACATTAATTTTATCTTCCATCTTAACGTGATTTTTCTAACTAAAATTTACTAGCACACTTTGCTTGCTTTGTATTCTTTTTACTTATCACACTCTTCTTGCTATCACATTTTAGATTGATGGGCCTGTTTTTTCCCACTTATCTTAAGCTTTTTGAGAGCCATTTCCAAGACACAAAGTTTGTATGCAACATATTTGAATAACTATGACATGGAAGAAAAAGGAAGCTTATATATCTATATTTATATCTATATCTATATCTATATATATTTTTTTTGCCAAGATAACCTGATTATTTCTCTTCAAACTTGGAATTTCATGTTCTACATTTCCATACCTTTGTACAGATTCACTTGCTTGCCTGGAATATGTTCCACCCTCATCTATATTTTATAAACTCTATAATTCTTTTAAGGGCCAGATCAGGTTGTGACTTCTAGATTCCTTTCCAAATGTGCAAATCTTACATGCTTAATCATCATTTGGGCAACATAATTCACATTAATCTATAAAAGTCAATGATTCAATTATTAATCTACTTCTTTAGATTCAAAATAACCTTAAATTAATTAACAACATGTTTTCTTGCTCTAAGATTATGAACTCTTTATATTCAAGATTGATCAATTAATACCAAGGAACTCATTCCTAGGGTAATCAAACTTTAAATAATTCTGTAGCCATATATTTTATAGGTATTTCTCCTATTCTTATTAATGACAGCTTATATTTGTATATTTCTATCATCTTTTAAGTTTTACAAAGCTTTGTTAGTTTTATTCCCAACTTACAGATGAGGTGACTGAGGTACAGAGACTATATCTGACTATAACACAAAACTAAGTCATCATGGAAATAGAATTCAACCTCAGGCATTTCCAAACACCATGGCCAGTGCTCTATTTGCTCCATCATTTTGCTTCTTACTAACTAATCTTGACTTCACTAACAAATCATATAATTAGGACATGACACTTCAAATGTTTAGCAGATATGATAGTGGATACATGAAGATTTACATTTTGGTCATATCTGTTATTTTGCTTGATATTAGAATTGTAAGCTTTATCCATCATTAATCACCAAACTTTGAAAATTATCCTTAAATATTTCTCTATCATTTGTATTGACTTAAGAAAATGAAAATAAAAAAATCACTAAAAGAAAATGCTCACTCATTTTTCTTTCCTGTTATTTTTGCAGCTTGTCTCATGGCAGTTTCCATAGCAACATCCACAGGGATCAAAGGATTTTGAAATAGCAGCAAGTTTAAAGAGTCCAAATTGAAACACATGCCATGTTTAAAAAAATAGAGTGCAAAAAATATTAATTGGAAACAAACCAGGAATTGGGTTTGAGTGGAAAATATGGCTTCAGTATTCAATTCACAATTTATTTGAAACTCTCTAAGATTCAATTATATGACAAAGGTTTGGGGGTTATTAAAAATAAAGATATCATCCATATTTTATCAAGAAAAAATCACTGTGATCTCAATATGGGAAAAGGAAAGTAGACTGGTATGCTTGTTATATCACTTCCTTTGTTACTCAGGAATGTCATAAATTGCTGAAATGTTCTACACATTGCTACATACAGGAAAAACCTGATATAATTTGATCTGCCTAAATTATATAAGCATTAATCCTTCATATGCATCTTTGTAAAGAGTTGCTACTCCAAGCCAGTTATTTAATTAACAACATTTTATAAGAATTCATCTATATGACCTTAAATTTTGCAGAACATTCTTGATAATCCCATGAGATAGGAGCCACTAGCACTGTTAGTCCTACTTTGCAAATGAAGAAACTGCTCATCAAGAAATTAAATAATTGCCCTGGGTCACAAAACCATTAAGTTTCAGAGGTAGGATTTGAATCTAGATCATACCAATAGATTGCTTTAGATTAATTAAGTTCTATGAATGCCTCTCAATTTCCCAGGCCTTATCTAAGAACAGCTGAATTAAATAACTGCCTTGGAGTAGCAACCCTTTACAAAAATACATATGAAGGATTAATGCTTATGTTATTTAGGCAGATCAAATTATATCAGGCTTTTCCAGTATGTAGCAAGGTGTAGAACATTTCAGCAATTTATGACATTTCTTACTTAATCCAAACCCAAGAAAATGCAAGCTTCTTGAGAGCAGAAACTCTCATTCAATGTCTGTTTTCTATCCCTAGAACATAATAACCCAATGTATATTTGTTGATAGATCTCTGCTTCTGGGAATCCTTATTTTCTGTTAGAGCTGAGCTAAAATGCCCTTCTTCATCCTCTAGCTGGAAATATTCTCTTCTTCCTCCTGTTTTCCTTTACAGATGAGGAAGATGAGGTTTAGACAGGTTAAATAATCTGTCCATGGTCACAATAGCAGTAAGTCTCAGAGATAATATTTCAATTTTATTCTTAATGATTCAAAGTACAGTACTCTATCCAAAATCATGTTTAGCCTCTCTGAGACTCAGTTTACTCATGTGTAAAAGGAAAGGAATGGACCAGAAATTATCTTCATTTGTTTTTTGAGATCTTAATTCTCTTACTCTAATTACAATATAAAAATGCACAGAGAATGTTCTTGTAAGTCTAAATTATTTTCTATCATAGAATAATATATCTGTAGTTTAACTAATATATGCCAGTAGACAAGCAATTTGCTTGATGGATATGAGAAGCTAAACACTGGAACTATGGCACAAAGACTTCCCTCCCTCTCCTTCCCTGCTAACATAAATGCACACACATGTACACACATATGTCCACACATATCACGCCATATCTTGCTAACATACAACAAAAGCCCTTCACAACTTAGGTTTCTAAGGGGCCAGATACTGGCAGTATGCTATTCTTATGTTTGAGATGAGACTCTCACTTAAAATTAATTTGAAAGCAGTCAAACTCAACTCTTGTTATGACATTAACATCAATGAGATATTTAAAATCTCATTCATTTCAGAACCTTTACAGATTCAGTCAGGCCATAGAGAGATTGCTGAACAGGGAATGTGGAGAGGCCTTTTCAGAGAAAAGCACTTGAACCTGTGAATGTCCCTGTTCTTGCAAGGTCTTTATTTATTCGAACCACCTGGCCTTTTTATCACCTGATTAGAACTTATCATTCTACTCAGACTGCTTCTTAGCCTATTATTTGGTAAACTAAATGAATGCAATATTTTACTGAAATTCGAAGTAATTATTTATCAAGTGAAAGATTAGAATCCTTCAACAAGAGATCTAATGTGAAAATAAACAAAAAAACTATTAATTTCAAAATTAAGATTTTACTCACTATTAATGTAATTGAAAAATAAGGAATTTTTTCATAACTATAATATATGATATAACATAACTTAAAGATGAAAAACACTTTGTCTTTGAGCCTAAAAAAACCTATAAAGCAAACAGTAAAGATATAATTAGCCCCTTTAGAGCCCCTTAGAGCAAACCAATATTTATCTGCAAGATAACTTATTCAGGAACAAATAGTTAATATATGTCAGGCAGGATTTGAACCAAGCTCTTTCTGGCCTATATGAATTATAAACTATGAGCAAAATAATGAAAACTGGATTGTGGTTCTTTTATTAATACCTTTGAAAGGTCATACAGATTTCTGTCATACCATTGGATGGTGATAAGTAAATAAAGGTCTTTCTATTCTATATATGGCCAGAATCAATATGAAAGCCTGAGGAATCAGTGTAATCTTTTTCTATCCCTTCTGAATTCCCTCAAATCCACTTGTCTAATTCTTACGTATCTTTCAAAGACTTGCTCAGATTCTTCTTTTTTGACAAACATTTCCCTTAGCTCTATAGCAGGAAGTGATACCTCCTTCTTTTGAAAATAAGTTACTTGTCTTTGTTCTTATACAAACTATTTATTCTTTCATATTTCTCAATGTGTTGTAATTATCTATGTATATACCTAATTTGTCACAATCAATTGTAAACTCCTTTTGGGAAGGAAACTTATCTTCATCATTGTATTTTCTACAAAATATACTTTAGAGCATTACATTAAATTTGATGAGAATTTGTATAATATTTATTGACTTATATACTTTAAACAAATGATATGTCCACATATATTTTAAAATTATACTACTTAAAAGCAAATAACTAAAAGTTAATTATTTAAAAAAAGATATGGAATAAAATTATATATACTTTTCTATCTATCTCTCATAATAGTGTTTATGACCATGACTTTTCATGTCATTGCACACTATGAGATTTGTAACCTTCCTCAAAAATATCCTGTTTTAGGTGGTGGTAATTTTAGCTCCTATAAGTCTGGTCTTTACTCATCCTATATAGTTGCAGGGCATTAGCACAGATCACTCTCAAGTGAATAAATGTATGCTTGGACCTCTGACTTTTTGCAACATATACAGATGTTAGGATTCTCCCAGGGGAACACACAGGGCAACCTAAGAAGTCCTTTCATGATTAAATGTTGCTAGGTTTGTGTATTTTTCTTTTATTTTCTTTCTTTCTTTTCTTCTTCTTCTTCTTCTTCTTTTTTTTTTTTTTTTTTTTGCCTTTAAAAGAAAACTTTGAACACATTGTGTTTCTTAAATTCAATTTGCTGGTCCTAAGAACAAGTACATTTTGGACAGTAAGAGTTTTCTGTCATTTAATTTTATAATGAACCTGGGTATATAATATGTGCCTCCATATTTTAAAAGTAAAATGAAATGAATTTGTTCAAGCTTTTCATGATACTCATTCTTTTTTATGCTTCCCATTTTCAAGATGACTGGAGGAAAGGTAACAAAGAAAGGGTTGGACAAGTCTGGTCAGACTATATGGGTGACTCACATGAGTATTAACATATCAAAAAGTTTAGTGTTGCAGAGGTGTGAAAGTGGGAAAGAAATAGCTACTGCCAATAATGCCAAGAAATCCACTAGGCTTTTTTTCCATTCTGAATTTTATTTCAGCTAGCAGATAACAGCAGAGAGAAATTAGATTTTCATTTACTGTCAACCGGTAATGAGCTCTCCAAACCTTATGCTTACAACAGTATATAACAGTATTTTAGGATGGAGAAAAGGAAGTAGATGAGAATTCATTGTGGTGGAGGAACATGACTGTTGGATATCCAAAATTTCTTTGAATGCCATTTTTGTCCATAAATGATTGGATTTCTCATTCCATTTGTGAATTTCCCTAGGAGAACTCTAAACTCTGAGCATGGCACAAAGTACTGTTTACCAGCTGTTTACTTCTTTACTGGAGATGAGTTTATGCTATGAATACTGCCTAGAATACACTATATTCCCTCCTAAACTTGGGCTCAGAGAATTCTCTTTTTTCAAGATGCAGCTCAGGCATGTAGAATGCTACATGAAGCCTTTCCTGATTACCCTAAATGCTGGTGTTCTTCCTTCCTAATGGCCTAGTATTTAGCCATCTTGTATTAATTTTGTATTGACCTGGGTATGTACATGTAGTTTCCTCTGATGGAATATAAGGTATTTGACAGTAAAGATCATATATATCTCTAGTGTCAAGTATTGTCCTAGGAACAATGTAGGTAAATAATAAATGCTTGAAGACTGATTTCTTGTATCACTGATACCTTTTCATGATTTATGTCATCAGTGATGACTTAATAGCAACACTGAATATACTCTCTTTTTCTCTCTCTCTGTATGTATGTATGTAGGTTTAAAAATATGATAAGGAATATACTGAAAGACTTTATTAATTGATTTTTATTCATATTAATTGGTTTAAATTGGTGGGTTTTATTTTCCCTATGGAGGTGAAAGGAATTTGCATTAAAATTGATTTTATGATGAACATGGACCACCACAGATAGAATAATTTCTTTGTATCTATATATATTTTATTTTATTTTCCTACTACTGGTTTAGAAACTAATGATAGAGTCTTCTCAAAGAGAGACAGAGACAGAGACTGCAAGAGACAGAGATCACAAGAAACAGAGAGACAGAGAGAGATAGGGGGGGAGATATTATTTTTTGACAAAATGGAATGATAAGATTCTGAACTTGTAGACAATTAAATTTGGCTCTCTATTACTTGCTCCAACCCTGAACAAATAATTTAATGTCTCAGCTTTGGTTTACTTATTTGTAATATGAGGAAAACAATATCTGTTTCACCTAGCTGGCAAGTATTTACAAGAATCCAATGAGGTAATGTATTTAAGGTTTGCTTTGAAAACCTTAATTTGGTATATAGATATGTGCCACTTTTATAATAAAAATGTTTTATTTTATTATTGATGAACCTTTAAAATGAAATAAAACTTTTATTAAATACTAAAATTATTACAGAAAATCAGTAAAAATAAGATTATCTATGAATGTTTGGCTTAAATACCCCCAAATCTGTTTTTTAAAAAATAAAATACACCAATAGTTAATCTTGATACAGTACCATAACTGATCTATCCAGTTGTTGAATACTTTTCCTGATCCTTGATTCCATATGCTAATGCTTCTCATTTGGATACTTATATTCACAAACTGATGGCTTAAATCTCTGGACCTTAGACTTGCCTTTTGCACTTGGATCCATCTAGTATGCTACCTGGTAGTAATTCAATATCTGGCTTTATATAAAGCCCAGTTTTATTTTGATTGCATATTAATTAACCTAACATTTTCGTACCTGTTCCATGGAGAGTTCCAAACCAAAATTCCTAGCCAGGCTTGTTCTTGGCCCCACACATGGAAAGGGCTAGAGAGAAGAATACAAGATTAAGATAATCTGAAGATATTTATAATTTAGCTCATAGAGAAGGCATCCATATTCATATAAAACAAGATGTATAGGAATACTGATATTATTCTCTTAAAATAGGCAAGTTATTTTCAAAGGAAAAGGGAACAGAATATTTCTTAAACAGTCACTGTGTCAGGTACTGTTAATAAGTACTTTTTAAATATTATATAATTTGTTCCTCACAACATCTGTCAAAGATTAAAAAAATAAAGCTTTTGAAAACTAACATTAATGTGATGTTTTTGTATGATGAATTGAAATCTATTTCTCCCAATACTTTTTTTTTTTTTTTTTTTTTGCTAGACTATTAGGTCAAGTGACTTGCCTAGGATCACACAGTTAGTAACTGTTAAGTATCTGAGATTAAATTTGAACTCAGATGCTCCTGACTTCAGGGTTAGTGCCCCATCCACTGCTCCATCTTGCTGCCCCTCCCATACTTGTTTTTAATTCTATAAAAGTGCTCCAAAGACAAAAGGTTTCTTTTCCATGATTTTTTTACCTATTTACTAATTTACCAGTTTACAATTTTTTTTTTTTTTTTTTTTTTTGCTGAGGCAATTGGGGTTAAGTGACTTGCCCAGGGTCACACAGCTAGGAAGCGTCTGAGATCAAATTTGAACTCAGGTCCTCCTGACTTCAAAACTGGTGCACTATTTACTGAGCCACCTAGCTGGCCCCCAGTTTACATTAATGAGAAGTAAAATAATAAATAAAAAGGACAAATTTAAAGGACCTCAACCTATTTTTCAGAAGACTACAAAGAATAGAGCTTACTTCAAAGTTCTTGGTCTATCCTACAATCAAAACTATATCACCTTAAATAAATAGCTAAAGGCATCTAAAACCTCATCCCACAGATAAAGATTAATCTTCACTATCTTTAGCCAATAGTTTAAACATGTACATGATAGTAAGAGCTTCACAAAGTATGTAATTACTCCTGATTGTGTAATTATTTGCAGCTTAATTATCCAAACATATGCATTTTAAAATGGGATTTAGGCAATCCCAATGGAAGCACAGAATTCTTGAGTTTTAGTTAGAAGGGACTCAAGTGTCCAGTCTTCTTTCATTTTCTTCCTGACCTTGCTCCAGACTTTCTGGATGTTTTGATCAAGGAGGACAGGAGATGGGTAGTAATAATCTAATCTCTCTTATTTCTCAGCTAAACTTCTGGGGGGAAAATCCAGATATTTAGTGCTTTATGTCAATCATAGCTCCCCCCATCATAGGTTGGTGTGAAAAATTTTGTGAAAATAAAAGTAGCATGATTTGGTGATTAATTGGATATATATAGAAAGAGAGATTGAGGAATCCAGAATAATTCTGAGATTAAGAACAGGGAAACTAGAAGAATGGTGATACCATAAACCATAAAAGGGGAAATTTGTGAAGGAAGGACACATTGGAGGAGTAGGTAATTGGTTCAGTTTTAGACATATATAATTTATGATATTTCCTGGACATCTGATTTGAAATGTCCAATAGAAAACTGGTAAACAGAAATGAACCTCAAGGCAAAGACAGGGCTGCATGAGATATGTACAGTTGGGAATTATTATAAAGATAATAGTTAAATGAATGAGAGCTGCTGACATACTAAGAGAGAAAAAATATAAAGATATAAGAAGGCTTAGTACATATCCTCAGGGAACATGCATTATTAGGTCTTGTATAGATGTCAAGTCAGTATAAGAAAACTGAGAAGTATTAATTGGAGATGCAGAAGATGAAAAAGAAGCACCAAAAAAAAAAGAATGAGCCAAAAAATAATGTCTAGGAAGAAGAGGTGAAGATGGTTGAGTATTAAATATAGCTGATAGTTTGATAAGAATTAGAAATGAGAAAACATCATGGATTTGACCTTTTTACATCAAACTTTTCTTTGTAGAGTGATGAGATGGAAAGAGAAGTTGAGGTGTGAAGGAGATGAAACATCAAATATATAAATATTTCCCCAAGAAGTTTAGGTGATAATTAGGGAATATTTTAGTTTAGTGGAGGTTTCATCTGGATGGGGAATAAACCTGGACATATTTGAAGGCATTAAGGGAAGAACCAGTTGATAGGGGAAAGTTATTTGAAAGAGAAAGGTTATTGTAACTAAGGGGGAAACAAAAAACAAAGGACTGTCTAGCTGAAGTGAGGGTTCAGTAGGGGTTGGGCAACATGAGTATGAAATGAGACCTCCTCCAGTTTTATTTGTAAGAAGGTGGCAGATAGTGACAGCAATGAAGAGTTGTGTTCTGAGAAAAGAAGAGTGACAATAGAACATTAGGGCAAGGAATTCAAATGCAGTGGACAATGAATAATTAAAATCTTAAAGTATTTAGTTAAGATTGGAGAGCCTATGTGACATTGAACAAGTTACTTGACTATGTTGAGTACCAGTGTTGTCATTTATACAATGGTCAGATTGAATTATCTTCTAAGGAACATTATAGCTTCAAATTTATATTGCATTATCCATAAATAACATTCTGTCCTTCTGCAATGGAACAAAAGATGGCATTTGTACTCAAATGTTCTAGCATTATTTCCATCTTTCTTTTGGGTTTCTTTCAAGGTAATTCTAGAAATGTTAAAGCTCCCTTCAAAGTAAAGTCAGATAATTTAAAAAACCACTAACTGAAATGGACAGAAGACTGGGCCCCACATCTGGGTTATAGGGCTTTGGAATCTCTCAGGACATTTGAGTCATAAGGCCTTGGAAATCTCTTGTGGGTCAGAGTCTTTTGAATATCTGAAAAATATTTGCCTATCTAAGTCAGGTCATGCATGTAGGCGTTTTCCATTGTATTTCCTATATCTTGTTATCTCCCCATTGTAAGTGAGATGTCAATGTCAAATGTAACCTAGGGGGTAGCCAATGACTTTAAAAGTCCTAAGGCTCAGGGCTGGACTCTATTAGAGGGGTTCAGTCCCCTGGACTCTTCTAAAGGGTCCTGTACCCGGGCTCAGGTAATAAAGGCTCTCAAAATTCTAATTATGTCGGCTGTCCTTTATTTTCTTGCTTGGGCTACCACACTAACAATTGTTTAATTTTTTTTTTTTTAAAGAGAACAAATAATACAAGTAAGGAATAACAGGTACCCCCATACATGGTTCTAATTAATTTCTATTAACAGGGATAATGGAGATAGAATGAAAGAGAATGTAAGAAAAAAATCTGCATTCATTGAAATACACAATTGCTCTTTATGAAGAAAGAATATAAAATTCTTCCCCAAGGAAAATGCCATCCTTCTAAATGACACAGTCAAGTAGAAATGCAGGTTATTTGGACAGGAAATGCCAAAGAAAATAGTTGCTAGATTTGAAAATATTTTATTAAGTAGACTTCAATGTAAGATATTGGTTTAAAATATGAATTCTCATAAAAATCAAGCATTTTGCTTCTTTTTCAAGATATAACAATAAATCGGATTCAATACCATAAATATTAAATAGGGAAAATGTTGACATGTGCAATTAAATATCAGACACCTGAATGATACAGTGGATAGAATGCTGGAATTGGAGTCAGGAAGACTCATCTTCCTGAGTTCCAATCTGGCCTCAGTCACTCAATAGCTGTTTGCCTCAGTTTCCTCATGTATAAAATAAAGATTTTATAAATAAATAAAGCATTTATAAAACTTTGAGTTAGAAAAGGAAATGGCAAACCACTTCAGTTTTTTTGTCATGAAAACCCAAATAGGATCCCCAATATTGGATGTGACTTTAATTTCTGAACATTATCATCGTCTTACTTTTTAGATATAGCTCATAGAATCATAAAATGTCTTTGTTTTAAAGAATCCCAGAAGTCACTTGATTTAGATTTCTTCTTCAAAGTAGGTAGAGTGAAATGAAAAATCCACTCTATGTTTGAGTATTGAAATGAGATGAATAAATGACTTATTGTTTCCAATTTATAAATAACAAGTTTATAACATTAATATTCAAATGAATGCACTAAGAATTTATGAAAGTGGTTATATACTTATTCTGTGCTTCTGGGAGAGAAAAGGATAATAGTATAAGTGAAATTTTTTAAAACTTTAGTCTATTCATTTGAAAATAACTGAATTATATGATGACTCAATCTCTTATTTCATTTAGAAGATTAAAACAAAAAGCTTCCTCAACTTCTTTCCTTAAAACTTACCAGCATCAGTCTCCTCATTCTCATTTTTATTCTTTTTATCATCAGAGCAAGATTTAGCTTTTGTCACAACTAAGAGGAATTTATTTAGCTATGCCTTTGATGCTACCTCTACTAGGAATCTCTCCAGTTATGTATCGTATATCTTCAATCTTTTCCTCTCCATTGGTTTCATCCTATCATTCTATAAATATTTTTATGTTTCCATAATCACCAAAGAAACTCTAGCTACTACATCATTCCTCTCCTGCCATTGCTAAATTACTTGAAAAACTTGTGAATTTACAATGCATGTATTTCTTATTTCCCAGTTCTCCCTATTACTTACTTCCTCATTCCCCTCCTTATTCAATCTGTTTTCCATGCTTATCAGTCTACTAAAATTACTTGTTCAATGTCACCAATAACCAGTCTATGGTATTTTCCCATCTTCATTATTCTTACCTTTTCTACAACCTATGGCATTACAGACCCTTATATATTTCTGAATGCAGTCTTCTCCCTTGATTTTTAATACATCATATTTTCTCTGTACTCTTGTCTCTAGCAAATTTTTCTCTGTTTCTCTGTCTCTCTGTCTCTCTCTCTTTTTCTGTGTATATGTTTGTCTCTCTGTTTCTTTGTCTGTCTTGGTCTCTGTTACTATCTGTCTGTCTTTCTCTGGAATTAGATACTCTCTGCCTTCTTGATTTTTTGAGGTGGGTATTCTGCATGAGATTCTATGCCAAGCCCTATTCACTTTTTTCTCTAAACTTTCAATAATTTCATTTAGTCTCATGATTTCATTAAACATAGCCATCATCTCTTTCTCCCATGTTCTAAATCTCTATAGATAGTTACCTCTCTACCTCTACCTGAATTTCAGATATTTTAAACTTAATGTCCAAACCTGAGTTTATTATATTTTACTGAAATGTTCCTCATTCTTGTTTCATTGTATGTGCTATTATTTTCCAAGTCTCTCATATTCCCAGGCTTTAATGTTAATAGTATTATTAGCTTTGAATATTTTTTCTCCATTAATATTAATATTTCTCCATTAATAATAATAATAAACCCAAAACTATGAACTTTTAGACATATTTCCTCTATAAAAGCTTTGGTATCCTTGCTAATCTTATTACTATAACTAACATATGTCCTACTCTTCTCCCATTCCCTAATACATGAACTTCTACAATAGCCTTCTAACATGTCTTCCAAATTCTATTCTATGTCCTATGTAAACATTCCTTCATATCTTTCTAGACTTCTTCCTTTTATTTTGATAAAGGCATGCTACTTTTCTGTTTAAAATCTTCAGTATCTCCTTTTTTCTATCTAAGAAGTAAAATTCATATAACTTTGCCTAACATTAAAAGTTCACAACATGGAAGGAACCAACATTCCCACATTTTAATCATGTCTATATGTTATCCATGTTCTATACTCCCCATTCACACTCCAAATTCTCCTTCTTCCCTGCTTTTTTATCCTATACATTTTTCACCACTGTCTCCATAAATATTTCTTTACTTACCCATTAGGAAGTTATTCTTCCAGCATACCATGCAATTGAAATTGAAAGATCCCTTATGCATTTATCAAGAAAATGTTATTATGTAGTTTTTTTTAAATTATTATAATTTTAATTTTTTCCTGGTTATACACATACAATAATTTTAAATACATTTCTTTATCAATCATGTTAGAGAGAAAAATTGGAACAAATGAAGAAAATCATGACAGAGAAAAAATAGAAGAAAAAAGTGAACATGTTATCTGTTGATTTACTTTAATTCTCCATAGTTCTCCCTCTGGATGCAGATGGCATTTTCTATCCAAAGTTTATTGGGATTACCTTGGATCACTGAACTGCTGAGAAGAACCAAGTCTTTTATAGTTGATCATCACACAATCTTGTTTTTGTTTTTTTGTTTTTTTTTTTTTTCCTGAGGCAATTGGTTTTAAATGACTTGTCCAGGGTCACACAGCTAGGAAGTGTTAAGTATCTGAGACCAAATTTGAACTCAGGTCCTCCTGACTTCAGGGCTGGTGCTTTATCTGGTACACTACCTAGCTTCCCCTAGAGAGGGACATCTTAAGTGATTGTTGCTAATTGTATGACCACTTTGCCTTCACTGCACAGCTCTCTACTCTCCTACTCCCATCCCAGCATTCTCACCTTAGCACCTTCCTGCTCTAACATTACATAAACCTATGCTTTCAAAAACAATAGAAAATATTCCTATCTATTCATGAAAAAAAATTAATTCACTCTATGTTTATAACATTATGGAAAGAACTTTAAATTATATGTAAATTATTATAACTTTAAATTATCTGTTTTCAACTGGATGATTTAAAAATAGCAGAAATTAAGAGAATTATATCTCTCTGCAACATGATAGGATGAAAAAATCCACATCTAGATAAGACCTCCCTTGGCCATCTAATTAAATGTTTCATTTTATAAGTGAGGACACTGAGACTTGGACAATTCAAAGGATTTACTCAATGTCAGTCAGGTAGTAGTATTAGAGGTGGTTTTTTAACCCAGTTAGTCTAGTGTCAGAGCCATTGTTCTTTCCACTTATATCATAATAATTCTTTTGTGAAAATTGGCTTCATCAGAAGTCTGAGAAACCAAAGGAGATCCTTATTACTACTCTTGAAACAATTACTGCTGGTTGCTCTTTCCAGAATGTGAGTGAATGAATCATTCAGAAGCCATCAAAGAAAAGCCATTAATGACAGTGATTGATGAAAGCAATTCTTGTTTTTACCTGATACAGACAAAAGAAAGATTTTCTGTATTTGGGCTTACAAAATGGAGATTTACTTTAAAGATTGAAATTAAGATTCATAAGTACAGTTTGGCATGGTTTGGGCATATTCCTTTATATTATTCACACACACACACACACACACACACACACACACATATATATATATATTACTTTTTAATATATTTTTATTTCAGCAAATACATACAAAGATAGTTGCACTCTCACCTTTGCAAAACCTTGTGTTCAAAATATTCTTCCTCTTCTCCCCAACCCCACAGATAGCAAGCAAAACAATGTAGGTTAAACATGATGACAAATTCCCTTAAAATACTTCTGGCTTTATGACTCCTAGACATTAGAACAAGAAAGAACTTTATGGCTTATCTCAGCCAACACTCTCAATTTATATTCCTTCCTTCCTTCTCACTGCCTTCCTTCCTACTTCCTATTCCTCCCATCCCTCTTATCCCTCTCATCCCTTTCATTCTTCTCTCTCCTTCATCCTATCCCTCTTTTCTTTCTTTCCTTTCTTCCTTCCTAACTTCCTTCCTTCCTTCCTTCCTTCCTTCCTTCCTTCCTTCCTTCCTTCTTTTTTTCCTTCCTTTCTCCCTCCCTCCCTTTCTCACTTCCTTTCTTCCATCTTTTCTTCCTTTCTTCCTTCCTTTCTCCTTTCTTCTGTATAATACTGTACAGGTGTGACCTAGAAAAATGCTGAGTCAGCAATAACCTTGGCAATGGTATTAAACGACTTCAAGATTGATCTAGTGTCACATGCCTGAATAATAGCAGTTAAAGAATTTGGTTTCCTATGTGTCTGGGACATTATAACTTGGCCTATAGCAAAACCCAAATATAAATGACATGTTCACAGGTATAATTTCTCTAATTATAATAAATTATTTCTATATGATATTAGAAACTTTTCCTTAGGGAATGCTAGATATATTAAAAATCTTATCTTTTTATGAAGCAGAAAAATTTCCCTGTTACCACACCTCTGAATAATTACAGTCAGTGACTTCCCAGCTGAGACTCAAGGTCAATATACTAATAGATTTCCAGGGCCAGTACAAGAAAAGGGGTTAGATAAATTCATTGGTTACGATTCTCTGATAGTATATAAAGAATGAGTTAGTAATGTTCAGGAGCCATCCTTAACCTTTCTAGGCAATTTCATGGAAGGCAACTCCCAGGAGTCATTGCCTATGTTACTGTCACATATTAGGTTGGATGACATATCTATATGACTCAGGATGGTATTATCCTTATCTGCTGCCCTTTGCCTTCTTTCTATCAGTTTGCTCTAATCCTCCATTCTTTAAAAGCCTTCACTTGATGACATCTTGACCCTTAAAGCTGTCTTACATTTCTGTACTTCCTGTCATAGATGAATTGCAAAGGGAAAAAAAAAAAAACAGAAAAAACAAAAAACAAAAACATAATTATACTCCTCTGTCCATCCTTGCAATCTGTCTTTCAGCTCAGTCAACTGACTGGACACTCTCCAATGCTGCTAAGGAATTTTTCATTGTCCAATCTAATACTATCTCATCACTTTCAATCATTTTAGACTTCTTTGCATCATCTGACAATGTCCACCACTCTCTTCTGCATATTCTTTACTCCATGACTTTTCATGAAACAGTTTTATTTTCTTCATACCAGTCTGACCATTTGTTCTTAGTATATTTTGTGGTACATTATACATATCTTGCCAGCTAACCCAGGCTTCCTCCAAAATTTGTTTCTATGACTTTTTTCTGTATATATAATTGAATCTGAGTTCAGTTTTCCTCTTTCTGCAGAGCACTGCCAAATATCCAATCACAAAACTTTCCCTATGCTTCTTTGGTCCTGCATCATCAGTTGCATACAAGACTTCTTTACCTAGATGTCCTAAAAACTAATACTTTCAAATTATGTCATTATTGCTCTCCTCCACATCAATGATAGATGCAGATAAATAGGCACAGACCCACTCAGAAACATGATTATTTTTCATATTCCCTGTGTATACATCATTCTGAGTTTATCACTTTGAAAACATTACACACTTAGAAAATGTTGTTAGCACATCAAGAAGACACTTCACATATTAATACAAGAGAAAAAAACAGAGGTCTAAAACAAACACCATGTTTTTTTCTGTCAGTCTTTATCCACTTCCTTGAAATTAGCTTCCATCCAAAAAGATGTTTATTTTCTTCTAAGTAGATTATATTCATATGTCCACACAAACTCAATTCCAGAAACTGTATTATCATTTAATGTGTTAAAAAATGACTACTTATCTAATAAAAGTGAAAAAACCTCATTTTACATAGGAAATTGGAATTGTGTTTTCCCTTCCGACAAATAGAATTGAATCCACATGGAAAACATCAACTATTTTATATTTTATAAAATGATTTCTATCTTCTGAATTCATTATAATAGAGATTTTTCCTTTCATTCATTTCCAGGTTCCCAAATACCAGATACTTTAACAAGGCATTAATTAGCACATCCCCTGAGGGAAAAATAAAGAAACCAAATACCATGAAATGCCAAGTCAGGAATAGCTCATGTGGGATTCTCCAGCTCAGTGCTTACTTGCTAACACACTAGCTTAGACCTTATCACTCTCACCTCAAATAATATTCTTTCCTCTATGAGATAGAGGCCAGCTGTCATATGATAGATAGATTAAGCTTCGTTTGCTTGGCTTCATTTGAAGTTATAGAGAAGGAGATAGGTACAGACTTAACCTGATTCCATTCATTTTAGCAGTTTATGCAACACACATCCAAGTAGGAGAAAAAATCCTTACACTACTGTCATATAGAATGGGTTCCTTCTAGAAGTGGAGAGTCATTCATGAGTAGAGATCTCCAAGGGAGCACAAGTACTTACCTGGACTAATGTAAAGTGATTTCTGGTCAGGTATAGTTTGGAAGAGATTACTTCTGAGATCCTCATGTAACTCAATGGTTCTTTGATTTTATGATTGTCATACTGATACTGTATAATTGGCCTTAGATTTGCAAATAAATTTGAGTTTTGCTTAATAACAAAATTTTATTTCTAAGTAGTATGGTTTTTTATTGCCAATTGCAAATGAATCCATAATGGGGAATTTCTATCTGATACTTCTATTCATTTAAAATTAATTAATTAATTAATGACATTTACTAAGTATTAATTACATGTCAGTTCTGGTTATATAGATCACAGGCTCCAAAACAAAACAGATACTGCCCTCAAAGAGCTTGATAATATTTTAAAGAAGCAGAACACAATCACAAATGATAGACAAGGAGAAGTAAACACAAAAATAAAGAAAGAAAAAATGTAATTTTAAAGGACAATAGAATGCAAGGAAAACTTGAGTCTAAATCTGGCCTTAGATGGTTTATAATTGTGTGAACCTGGGCAAGTCATGTAACCCCAATTGTCCCAGTTTTCCCATCCATAAAATGAGAACAATAATAATGTAAATACTTTAAATGAGAAAATAATTACAAAGCATAGTGCCTGCCCTATGATAAGTGCTATATAAATGTTAGCGATTAATTAACTTGGAAAGAGGAAATTCATTCCAAATTGAAGGAGAGGGTAACCTATGAAGAGACAAAGATGCCATAGTGTATTGTTTGGATGGGAAATATTAAGCAGGTTAATTTGACTAGATCATACAGTGGGGAAAAAGGGAGAAATGCACAATAAGACTAGAAAAGTAGACTAAAACCAGACTATAAAGAATTCTAAAGACCATAGAGGTGAACTTGTATTTTTATATTCAAGACAATAATCACATGCTTCTCAAGATGGGCAATGGCATGATTACAGCTACACTCTTTGAATAAATATTGACCACTTTTATATGGATGATATGAGTGATGATTTTGCTACTTTGCAAATACTTTTAATTGAATTGTGACTCTTCCCTGCTACCACCTAAGCTTCCTTCCTAGAACCTGTTGATTTATGTTCAAGAATTGAATTCACAAGAGCATAGATTTAAAGTTGAATAACACTTCAGGAATTATGTAATCCAAAAGAATATGTGATTGATAATAAAGTTGAAGCATAGAATGAAATGATATGATTATTTCCCATATGTAGTTAAAGACAGAGCTGGGATCTGGGCTCAAATATAAGACCTCCAATATCCTTTTTAGCCATATCATGCTGCCTCACTCAAAACCACTGAGAAGGCAAGTAGAGAACTGTTATTTTTTTTTTGTTTATTTATTTTAAGTCATGAATGAATCCCAAAACTTAAATAATAATAATAACTTTTGGATTATCTGTACTATTGTTTTTCCTCATTACTTTGTATAATTAAATTACTTTTAGAGAATACAAATCTACAAAGCAAGAAAAAAAAAACATTAACTGAAAGCATATTTATATTCTAGAATTTATTTATAAAATTAACTCATTTTATATGTAGTATATAGTGATACTAGAAAATACTAAAAGCAATATTGGAATTTTGGAAATCCTCTGTGAAATAAAGCAATGCTGGAAAAATGATGAAGTTAGGATGTGAATGATATCTATTCATTGAGAGATTATATAGAAGAGTGAAGTGCCAAATTTATGAATCTCCTATAGAAAAAAAAAGAAAATAATATACAATGAAGGTTTAGTACACATTGAGGAAATAAGAAAGAAAACACCCCCTGGAACTGAGCTGAAGCTCAAAATTTTTAAATGCTTTAGGCAAATTTCCTACAAGCCCAACAGACTGAATTTCTTGGGGTAAAAAACAAAAAATAAGTTGTGTTTTTTAGCTTTCTGCCTGTGATATATTTTTTTTTTGCTAGGCATTTACATAGACAACAGATCATCATATTCATGATCTAGAAGACTGAAAAGATGATTTGACAGTGACACCTAACAAGATATGAAAATGAGGTTCCATCTAGGCAATATTTACAGGTGACATGACATAGTAAATAGAGCACTTGATTTGGAATTGGAAAGGGTTAGGTTAAATCCTTTCTCTGAAGGTCGTTGTGTGACTAAGGGCAAGTAATTTAAACTCTGTCTCAGTTCCCTCATCTGGAAAAAAAACATGAGGATAACAATAGTTGCTGTACATGGTTCAATGGGTTATTTGAGGGTCAGAGGAGATCCAAATATGAAGAGTGCTTTACATGATTTTATACACACACACACACACACACACACACACACATATGGTGAATATCATAGAATCAAAAAACAAAACAGATATTAATTTGATCTAATTCAATCATGTCATTCTATTAGTAAGAAAACTGAGCTTTAGGGAAATTGTCCTTGCCCAAAGTCACAATAGACTAAAACTATCACCTAGATATTCTATCTCCAGCTCTGTACGTTCCCTATTACTCTATGCTACTTTTTATTTAAATACTTATAATTTTAATATTATCCTGCTTAATGTTAACTATATACATTAAATCACTATTTTGTTTCCTTCTTTTTGATTAAAAACCATTACATAACCATGAAGATAGTATTGTTTAAAGTATTAATTGATACATCTGCTAAATAAGGGTTGGGGCCTTCTGAGCAGAAGCCAGGATAATAATGACAGTTCCAATTTGAGGTGATGTATTGCTACTAATTCAGATATATGGATGAAAATAAATTATCAAAAAGATTATTTTACATTAACAATAAATAAGCCTCCAAGGTGCCCTTGAAATTGTGCAATTTTCTAGCATTGGGCAATATTAAAAGCCACATCTTAAAAACAAGATAATAGATATAGCTGTAAGTTAAGCTTTTTGAAATATTTATATTCAAAGGGATAAGGACTAAAACTGCAATTTAATTGGTAAGAAGGATTGCTTATAACCTGAATACTTCTTCTAGGGCAGAGTCATAGCTTATTTGCAACTTAATGAGGTGACTGGAGCAGGAGATATTCAGTGACTTGTCCATTGTCATGATCATGTGGCTAGTATGGCACATAGGGTAGATCTTAAATCCAGATCTTTCTGGCTTCCAGATCAGCTTTGTTTGTGACCCATTTCTCTAAGGACAGAAGAATCATCATTTTTGCCTCACCTTTTACCACAACATAAATTATAATATATAATAGGTTGGAACAACAAAGGGAACACATACAGGGATGTGTGTGTGTGTGTGTGTTTGTCCATAAAATTTTTCTTCGCATCAAACCTGGTATATTTAAAAGACAATTTGATTATATTTAGATGCCAAACAAAGACATAGATCCATTTAATACCATCTGATTTGGGGCTGTTAAAAACAACAAGAATACTTCATATTTCAGTATAGAACACTAATAACTGCAGTTGTATTTAAAGGAATCATCTATTTTATAGATTAATATGATATTGTGAAATTAACTCATATTAATTAATATGGGGACATGTTTATGCCAACAAGGGCTCTTTTTCTTTATATATAATAGAGCTTGGTTTAGGGTATGAAATTAAAGAAGGTGTATGCCATATATATATATATATTTTTTTTTTTGAAAATAATTGGCTTATCATGCATTTCCTTCCTTCTCCCCACCATGACTTTGGGGAGAAAAAAAATAGATATCAGAGCACTGGGAAGTTCCACTTATTTGAAATAGAGCAAGGACTGTATAAGTCAAGTTCCTTCTCCATTCCAAAAACCTCCACAGCTTTTCATTTTTTTGCTGGGATTTATTGCTATTCTGATATGATTTTTTTGACTGATAGAAACTCTCTGGTTCTTTTTGCACCATTCTTCTTCCCTAACCATATGAAAATAGCCACAGAAATTCAGTCCTAAATGCTCCATTCCAAAAGGGGGCTTATAATCATGATTCAAAACATTATAGATCTGGGTCAAGCAAGAGATCTAGAAAAATGGAACTTATCAAATAGTAATTCAGCTTCTGAACCATGCTTTCCCTGAAATGCTGACACTTGTTTTCAGAGACCGAAAAAGCCAAAAACACTGTTTCATTGGCTGGTTTTTAATCTATAATGAAGGAGCCAAAGTAGACTGCCTTTTCCTTTGCAATTAAAATTCTGACCCCAACAAACTTATGAAATTTGTTTATAGATTTTTTTTAATTACCAAGAAAAAACAAAACAAAACAAAACAAAAACAAACAAAAAAAGTGCGACTGATTAGTCATTTACAATTTAAAAAAATTATTAAAAAGTTAAAATAGAAACAAATTTAAAACAACCATTTTGAAGAGAAGGCAGGAATTGCATCTCTGAGTAACTAAAAAGAGGGCATGTGTTTTGTCTTTACTTCACCATTAGATCTTTATATATTGTTTTATCTACCAAATATTTTATATGAGTTAATCTTATTTCCTTCACCAGACAAGATTAATTTTATTTCTCCATGTAGCCAGTGAGCTTTTCATACACAGGAATTTTTATTTCCTTGTGTGTCCCTTAAAGCTCAGAGGAGAAGGATAAGCAGGCACATAAAAGAATCCCAATGAATACATACTGAACTGAGTGGGAAAAAATATAATGTAAGCTGAAATAGTAGAATCTAGAGAAATCTATATAAACAATGATGGCAATGAAATGAATAAGACATTAAAAGGAAGTAAAACTGAGTAAACAAAAAAGAGAGAGAGAAAGAGAGAGAGAGAGAATAAATGTCCTAGAAAACAGAAATTAAAATGTAACTTACTCATTTGTAGTGGAGAGGTGGAGAACTACCTATCTATAATATTCTATGAATTGTCCTATGCTGCCATTTTTATATCAATTTTATTTTTCCTAGTATTTATAAGGAAAAATCAAATAAAAATAGAAAGAGGGAATATAAGGACTTAATTTAAAGACAAAAAGCTTCAATAAAATTTATTGCTAAATAACTTCCAAATCATATACTTTTTGCTACTGTTGATTCAAAAAAAAATAAGTACAATTAAAAAAGTTTTGCCCTTTAAAAATATATTTCTTCCTCCTTTTCTACAATATCTTTTAAAATATTTTTGATAATTCAAGTAATTAATTAAAGCATTATGCTGTAATAAATATTAGATGTTGATCAAAAAATCATCAAGAATTCAAAGTGTATCATCAGTTTTCTATTCTTGGATAAGAAATTCTCAGAAAGGGGAAAAACATTAATTCAATTCTATAATATATTATTCCCTTACTGTGTGCTTCTTAGGATGTTAGTTTTAGAGATACGACAAAAAATAAAGTAATCCTTACTTTTAAATAGATCACATTTTCCTGGGGAATATATCAGATACACAGGTAAATAAATAGAAAATCCTCATGAAATAAACACAAGGGAGAGATATTACTAACATATGGTATTGAGGAGGACAGGAATTTTATAGTCCAAAAGTGGCATCTGAACTATGAAAGACAGACTTTAGAATAGGGGAGGGAAAAGCACTAATTATGAGTTTTCCATTGTAAAATAATCATCTGCTAGTGATGTTGCAAGAAAATTCATTTTTAGGCATAGGATATATAAGCTAACCTTTGATATTTCTTCTGAAGTAAAAACTTTATGCTTATATGATTTTCTATGAAAATTAAATAAATAATGCTGATGGTCCTTTATTGATGGTATACTTCTACTCCATTTGGTGCCTATAATGGCCAGTTCTAATGTGAAGGACCTAGGTCACCTCTTCTGGAATTGATTCTGACCACACATAATAGAGTAACCTAGAAATGTAGTAAAATGGCTTCAACCTCCTTGGCTATAGTCTATGCTTTCTTGGACTAGAATTTTTCATTTTGCATAGATTCTTTATACCAACCTACTTACCTGGAAATGCCAGCCCATGGACTTGATTTTAGTTGTGGCAGCCCTCCCTGACTCTCTCTTGGTATTTTTTTTCTGACAACAATGATGACAGCAGCAGCAGTAGTAACAGCAGCAATAACAACAACAATAACAATAATACTACTATCATTTATAAAGTGCTTTCAGGCTTGTAAAAATATTTCACAAATATTATTTCACTTGATCCTTACAACAATCACGGGATGTAAATAATATTATTATTCCCATTGTATGGATAAAGAACCTAAAGTTTTAGAAGTTCTACCAATATAACTCTTACAAAAATAATGTCCATAATTAATGTATTAAGTTCCAAGATCAAAGAAACATGGCTAATTCATTGAGTTCACTTACTGAGTATCAATAATCAATTTTCAAAGTGTATATAATCCTTAATATATCCCGAACCAAATTCTAAGCAAATCATATGCGATCACTTGACATTTGCCATAGAGTTTCCTAGAATTAAGACAGTTGCTGCCTTCTGCTGATTTTCCTTTCATCTTTCCACTGATTGTGTATAAATTCTAACTCCTCATTCTAACTTCCAAATTCTTCCAAAGAAATTAAATATTCCAGTACAATAACAAATGACAGTTGAACTTCCAATAGAATCAATGATGATTCCTACCATGACCTAGCATTATTGCTTTTAAGTTGGGCTTTATTGTAGAGAATAGATCTTGCTGTGATAATTTGCTGCCAGGTTTTTTGATTCATTGGCATCAGGATAGGAGAAAATTATAATTTCTTTATTGACTGTGATAAAAATACTGCAAAGATCACTGACCTGTTTTCCCACTCAACTTTAACTGATAGTTGTAATACCAGTACATAAGCATTCTTTCCTCCATCCTGTCAATTGCCATTGCTAATTTATTAGCTATCCCACAGGAGCTGTAATTATCTGTTTAATGTTAAAAATGTAAAAAGGGAATAGAAACAACTGTTAACTACATGAAATGGAGGCAAAAGTAAATCTTTGGGCACCATTTCCTTCAGCCAAGTAATTAAGATGTTTTTCTTGGGTTATTTTATGGGACTGCACACAGGAACAAAAATAAGCATACCTGAATTTTAGTCTCTCCTATGCTTTTAACATACTGCATGAATCTAATTAGATTAACAAGATTTTTGTGCCTCAGTTTCTTCACTTGAAAATTGACTATATAACTATTTCATGTATTTTATGATGTAGTTAAGATGATTAAATTCCACAGTACAGAAGTATACTGCAAAGTTAAATAATAATACAATCAATTAAGTTATTATCAACATCATTATATGGTTTAGGGTTAGTCAATCAGATAATTAAAGTTACTTGGCAACATTCATCATAAGGTTTTAAGATCAAATCTGAAATACCTTGGGTAGGTTTTTTTCTCCCCTGACATGATTGTCCCCTCTGCCATAATAGTATCTATTTTTTGGTTATATTCTATTTTTCTTAACTACAGGGATTGGTCCCAACTCTTCTTTTATTGAGATACATCTATAAAGAGATATATAAGCAAGTGATAGCCACTGGCCTATATATCATCCCTAGGCATTTGTTAACCTTTTGAAATTGCTACAGGGATTGAATTCTTCTGCTGTCAATATTTTATCTTTCAAAGCTTTAAAGTACCATTCTCAAATATTTGTGTAACTGGCTTTTATTCAGACCCTCAAGTACAGAAATAGGTCAACTACAAACAGTTCAGTTGACTCAAGACATCCATTCTTTTCAGTTATGCCCCTCTTATGGTTTAAACTAATGATTACCATAGTTAAATGATAAAGTATTGTCATTCTTTAAAAAAATTTAACCAAGGGCTCCTGTTTTCTGTCTCCCTAGACCCCAATTCCTATCATATACAAAATTTGACCATATACATAGACTCACAAAATTTCATCTAAAGTGATGTTAGACATATATTTTTATCATGTTTAAAATATATTGGATTACATGCCATCAAGGGGAAGGGATTGGAGGGGGGAAGGGAGAAAAATTGGAACATAAGATTTTTCAAGGGTCAGTGTTGAAAGAATTCAAACAATGTTTGAAAATTTTCTTTTGAGTAATCTTTAGTTATGGAATTTTGCATGAAATCCAACTAATTATAGACTCAAATATAGATATGTAAGGATCCTTAGAAGTCATGTATTCTAAGCTCTTTGTCTATAGATGAAGAAATAGAGGCCTAGAGAGGCAAAATCAATTGTGTGATAACATGAAGGTTACTCACAAGAACTGTAAGATACTGCTGTGATATAGTTTATAGCATCTACCAAAAAAATGGTCACAGTGAAATCAATAATGGCGATATTCTTAACTTGGTGTGCAAAAATGTGTTTCCTCCACCTTCTGAGGTGGAGGAAAACTTCAGATATAATTAAATGCTTCTGTTGTATTTAGAATAGAGGACAAATGATCAAAGAACACTAATTATAATGAATAATGATTCTTCTCAAAGTCTGTGCTCAAAATTTCAGCTGTCAAATGAATAGATGACAGACTCATAAAGCACACACACACACACACACACACACACACACATACACACAAACAGACATACACATAATAGCCTTCCATCTGTCCAAAAACTTTAGAAGACCCAGAAAATCTTCAGAGGGCAAACTAGTTAATCATTAATAGAAATATTAAGTAGTAGTGTTCCATGTCATCCATCTCAGATTACCTTTAACTCAATAAAATGCTAAAACAACCCAGTATAACATGATATAATGTGCAATAAGAGCAACCTTTTATTTTAGAAAAAAATAAATTTATAAGACAACTCTGAGGTACCAATACACACTTATCAGATTGGCTAAAATGACAGGAAAAGATAATGACGAATGTTGGAGGGGATGTGGGAAGGCTGGGACACTGATGCATTGTTGGTGGAACTGTGAACGGATCCAGCCATTCTGGAGAGCAATTTGGAACTATGCTCAAAAAGTTATCAAACTGTGCATACCCTTTGACCCAGTAGTGTTTCTACTGGGCCTCTATCCCAAAGAGATTTTAAAGGAGGGAAAGGGCTCCACATGTGCAAGAATGTTTGTGGCAGCCCTTTTTGTAGTGGCTAGAAACTGGAAACTGAATAGATGCCCATCAATTAGAGAATGGCTGAATAAATTATGGTATATGAATGTTATGGAATATTATTGTTCTGTAAGAAACGACCAGTAGGATGATTTCAGAGAGGCCTGGAGAGACTTGCATGAACTGATGCTGAGTGAAGTGAGCAGAACCAAGAGATCATTATTCACGGCGACAATAACACTATATGATGATCAATTCTGATGGACATGGCTCTCTTCAACAATGAAATGTTTCAATCCAGTTCCAATCGTTCACTGAAGAAAGCCATATACTCCCAGAGAGAGGGATGTGAAATGTGGATCACAACATAACATTTTCATGCTCTCGATTGATGTTTGCTTGCATTGTGTTTCCTTTATCTGATTTTTCTTTCTTGTAGATACATTTTTTCTTGCACAACAATGATAAGTGTGGAAATATGTATACATATATTCGATTTGTCAAGTATTTTAACATAATTATCATGTAGTGGATATCCTGCCATCTAGGGGAGGGGTGGGGACTAGGGGGGAATAATTTGTAACAGAAAGCTTTGTAAGGGTTAATGTTGAAGAATTACCCATACATATGTTTTGCAAATAGTTTTAATAATTAAAAAAAATTAAAATAAAAAAATAAAATGTATAAAGAATTTTGCCAAAAGAAAGAAAAAAACAAATTTATCACCTAAAAAGGTAAGGAATATAGATTTTACATAGATCTTAAAGTATACCTACTCTGACGGACTCTTTTTATATATGAAGAAACTGAGAAACACAAATTTGAAATGAATTACTCAAAGTCATAAAGGAATGAGCAACAGAGGAGGATGAGTAGCCCAGTTTCCTGATGTTACTTGCAGTGCTCTTCATCTTCTGAATTTAAATTGTCAGGCTTAGATTAAAAGGGATAGTTAGTACTTAACATTTACAGAGGACTGATTTCTTTTGTACTCAGGTATCAGACAGAAATAGAACAGGAACAAGGGAGGGACAAAAACAAGGGATTTATCTCCTGGTAATATATAATCTACATTAAGGGCACTAAATATGCATATATATATAAGTGCATTAAAAACTACAAAGAGACATAACTGTAAATTATTGCACACTAAGTCTGGAATAAAGGGGCCAGACTGGAATGTGAGAATATCAAAGGGATATTGATAGATATTTCAGAAGAAAGAAATAAGTAAATTTTCAATATTTAAGATAAAAAATGGGATAATTATCAATATATACCCCTGATGTTTCTTTTGCTTCCTTTACATATCTTGCTGTTCAGTGAACTTTAAAGGACTACATAATATGTCAGAGAATGATTAGCAGAAAGGTTTAAAAAGTAGAAACAAATATATTTGAGGTCACATTTTACAGTTGTCCATGACTTTCTGCCATGTATCAATATTCTTTCATGTGTCATTTTATATTCATACCCAAGAAACACAATGTCTGTGTGTTCTATTATCATACTCATTGCCTTAGCATTTAATTTTCTGGATATCCCAATTAATTTTGTTGACCCCTGAAATCTTCCAACAGCATATGGATTCATGAAAAATTTCTTAACCATTCATTAATGCCTCTCATATTCTCTCTGCTAAGTTTTGCTGTATTCTTGCTTCCCCCCCCCAATTTTTTTTTTTTTTAAGAAACAGAAGAGGAAAATGGTGAAGGTCATTGGGAGAGCAAAGATATGGGGAAAATCAATCAAAATGACAAAGAAAAAAAGGAGAAAATGCAGTAGGACATAGGGAGAAAAGGTTTAGATATAAGCCAGGGAAGTGACAAAAAAGCAAAGATATACTAACAGGTAATTAGGAAAGAAAAACAGAGAAATGGTGCTAGTTTCAAGAGAGCAAATAAAATAAAAGTGGATCTTTTTTTTTTTAATTCCTATAGCATTTATTATTTGAGTCATTCATTTGCCACTTAGCCAAATGACACTTAGTTTTCTTTTAAAGTACTTGCCTAATTTCTCTTATTAGAAAAAATGATTCTTATAGTGGCTGTCATTTCTAAATCTAAATCTAGAACAATGGCTTTCACATAGTAAGTAGGAATAAATATTTTTATTGATAATAATGAGACTTCAGGGAATCAAATGAGAAAATGTATCTAAAGTGTTTTGGTGAATGAGGTTTCTACACTGAAAATTCCTTTTGCTAACAAACTACTAGATTCTTCTTGCATTTGCAGATCCAAGTGGTTCAGTGAATAGAGCATTGGACTTGGAGACAGGAAGATCTAGTTTTAAATCCAATCACTTATTAATTATATGTCCCTGGACAAATTACTTAACCTGTTAATCCTTAAAACCTTAATCCACTGGAAAAAAAAATGACAAACCACTCCAGTGTATCTACCAAGAGTTGGACAAGATTGAAACACTGAACAAGAAAAAGATGTAAAGGAGGGAAGAACTAGGTGGCATGAAAAACATAAGGGATCTTTGTATTAATAATTATCCCATTTTTTTCTCATCTTAAAAGGTTGAAAATTTACTCACCTCTCTTTACTGAAATACCTGTTGATATTACTTTGATACCAAATCCAATATTCTTTTTGTCTGGATTAGCTCATTATTTAGACAAACAATGCAACTGATTTTCAAAGTAATATTTTTGCTAAAAATTATTAAAAATATGCCATGTAGAACTATTTGAAATGATAACAGTAAATGTCATTATATAAACTGTAAGCTAGTAAGTATTGTTCAGAGATATGTGAAACATTAATTATGGTTTGGATCACTGGAAAATTGGAATATCTGTTATTGGTTAGTAATTAATAAGGACACTGAAGTATAAGATCTATTTTTTCTGTTCATTAAAATGTGTTTTGCTACTTTTCATGTTAGTTATACAACACTTAGAATCATTATCATATTGTGCTTTTGTAGGTAATTCTAAATTCTGAAAACATTTTGATTTTGTAAACCATTTAAATAACATTCAAGTACAATGATAATAAAAAGAGGATTATAAATATAAGTATTTGAATTTTCACTATTAATAGATGCAAGTTATAAATATAAATAATTTTGAAAATTCTACTTTATTACAACTGTCTTCTTTGTACAAAAGGAATTCAAATGCATACTTAAATTCTGGGATGGAAAGGGTAATTCAGTTTGTTCAGATTAAGAATCCATTAAAGGAGAACAAACACACACAGCATACACACACAAACATATGCATGCATAGATAGATGGATGGATAGATGGATAGATAGATCTATCACTATGTGGAAAGTACATGAGACAGCTAAAGTTCTGTCATTATCTGGACTTACTTTTAGTTTTTCAATAAATTTTACTAAACTATGGTTGCCAGAAGTGAATACTATTCCTCACATTTGATCTGATTATTGCAAAATGTGGACAACTATGGCATGAGTTATTCAGGCACATCTTGATTAACACCATCTGCAATCATTTTATTGTTCTTTTCTTTTCTTTTTCTTTCTTTTTTTTTAAAATTTGCTTGGTGTTTATTTCTTTGTTTTTGGTTGGGGGAGAGTCACATTATTATATTGACTGATTTTGTCTAATCTGTATAGGTTCTGACTCTCAAAGAAGTAATGGGTCCATCTAAGAATATCATCTATGAGGATATCTTGAGAACTTTTGTCAAATATTTTGATGACTTTGAGGTTTCTCTCTCTCTCTCTCTCTCTCTCTCTCTCTCTCTCTCTCTCTCTTTCCCCCTCTCTCTCTCTCTCCACTCTTCTTCTCTTTCCCTCTCTCTTCTCTCCACCTCTCTCTTTTTCTCTCTCTCTGTCTACATGTGTGTCTGTTATTATGTCTGTTTCTGTTTGTCCCTTTTCCTCTCTGGCTATCAAGTCACCAAAAAACAAAACGAAACATAACAATTTTTTTAAAAATATGATAATGAAGTCTGATGTTACTTTTTTCTGAATGTGCTCATATTGACTTACAGTGATGATCACTAACTTCTCTAAGTACTCCCACACCACTCTCCCATTAATAGTGAATTAAATTCCCCTTTCCCCCCAGGCCCAGGACTAGTCATCAAGCTCACTAGCCTTTAGTTCAAATTATGAACTTTCTTCTTCTTGGTCAAAGTAAAGACATTTACCTATCTCTAATTCTATGTGGAAAGTTTCTCACTTCCTACACTTTTTTTTCCCCCAAAGTCATCCACAAAGTTTCAGTCTTCTTATCTGACAGTTTCTTAGGAATTCTGAGATGTCAGTTAGTGGAGAATGACACCTTAAACTTATTAAAAGAACCTAAATGATCTCTTTTTATCCCATATCCTCACTTCTCTTGGATTTCAATTCCCAATAAAATCCCTTTCATTTTATCCTCAATGCAGAAGGGTTTCAAATACTTTCTCCATCTACACCACCAGTTTGGCCAAAATAAGATCACTCAAAATATAACTTCACAGGACAGATGTAATTTGAGCAAGGAACCATAGAAGATGTTTTTCATATCCTTTATTGTGGTCTCTATACTTTGATTACTAATATATCATGACATTATTCTATATCTGCTATAGGGAATCATTTCCCTTTCCAATGTTTCTTTTTCCAAAAGAATCCTTGATTTTTTTTTCTTTCTTCATGAGGTCAAAGTAACTAGAACTTTGTACAATATTTCTAGGAATTATGAGAATGGATTTATGATATAAATATAGAATATGTTTTTAGACTGGTATCTAGCAAATATTTTCAATATGTCTATTAGTTTTTTATTTGAAGGTTTTAGCCATAGAAACGTTTTGAATCAATATTTCCACTCCTCTTGTCACTCTTTGCTCTGACTGTTCCCATAAACTATTAAGGGATTAAATTTCTTAAAATGCCACATTTACCACATTATTTCCATGCTCAAATCTCTGAAATGGTTTTCATGATCCAATCTAGATTCTCTATCATGTAATTTAATGATTTCAATAGATATACATACAGAACCATGGATTTTTGAAAACCTTATGTCAAACTACTGTCATATATTTGTGCTATTAACTAACTTTATACCCCATACAGCTAAGTCATTTTACCATCATCCAAAGCTATCAGTCATACCTGTAATATTTATGCAATGTTTCTAAAATGAAATACTCTCTCCCTTTTTCTTGGTTTATGCAAATCACTCCTATACTATGAAGTCTAACTCGTTTCACTTATTTCATGTACCCATCATCACCTTTCATTTTGATTTAAACTGATTTTTATCCAAAAGATATTTCAGAGGGGATTCTTATTCAGTTTAAGATAAACTAGATAAACTTTGAGCTCCTTTCCAAATCTGTGATTCCTTAATTCTATTTTCTAATTGTATGTGTTAAAAGTGAATTTATAGTGATACCTTTTGTTTTTACATTGCCTACATTTGGGAAATCTCAAATTATCCCTTCTCCTTTCTCTTTCCCTCCTAGAAAGCAATTTCTTATAATAAATATAAGAAAGAAAAAAAAAACACATCAAAACAAGAAACATATTGAAAAAAATCTAGCATTATATCCAATGATCCACATCTATAATCTCCTAATATTAAAAGGGGGTAAAAGGAGGGAATTCTTACATCTCTTTGTTTTGGTCAAACTTAGAAATTATAATGTTAGATCAGTTTCAATGGTTTAATTATTGTTGTTTGATTTATACAGATGACCTAGTTATTGATATTGGCTTTTATGTTTCAATTATTTCTCAAACTGCATCTGAGGTCAGATTTGAATTCAGGAAGATGAGTCTTTCTGACTCCAGATCTGACACTTTATTCCCTTTGTCATGTAGCTGTGTATAAATCTGCTATAAGAAGCAATGAATATATCCATGCATTTAAATAAGCTATAAGAAACAATGTATGTGAATATAATGCAAACACACATATACATGTTTGTCATAAAAATGGTTACTATAAGTTGAAACAACCTGTATTCATGCACACACATGTGTGTGTGTGTGTGTGTATTTGTGTACCAAAACTTGTTTAATGGTTTTCAAATGGATTTTTTTTTCTGGTTGTGACTATAAAAAAAAATGCTCTAAATATTTTGGTGAACATATTTGCTTTCTTTTTTTTATTTTTTCCTTTAATCTGTGAGATATAAATTTTGTAGTAGGGTCTCTGCATCAAAGAATATGAACATTTTAGTAACAGTCAGAATCTTTTGGGCCAAAAGTTTTGACCATTTTAAACATTTTTTTCTATAATTTAAAATGGTACGTGTTTAATGCTACTGATTCTGATTCTGAATAATATATTCCCTTAGGGTACAGTGCATAGTGTAATCCAATGAGAAATGGCCTTACATATATGACATCTGTGTGCTAATTCTGGATCTAATTATCTTAGTCATTTGACCATGATCAAGTCACTTACCTTCTTTGAATCTGTGTCTTCTTTGTGTCTTATCAGTTTACCTAGATATCAAACTCCTTGATGGAAAGTGACAATTTTAATCTCTTTTAATCTGAAGCACATAGTAGATAAATAATAAATCATTTTTGAAGAAATAACCATCTTCCATGAGATGCAAAAGTGGGATCCATTTCACAGAGTAAAGCAGCAAATAATACAATCAAAATTAGTGAATCTGGCCCAATGTATGTTACTGCTGTGTTGTTGAACCTCAAATAGTGCCAAAGTAATTTTCTTCCAACTTTGTGAGAAAAAAAAGATAGGCTCAGATTTTAAAATGCAAGCACTCTAGCAGAAAAAAAAGGAAGGAAAAACTATTCTATGCCATTTAACTCTCTTCCAAAGAAGAACTTTTTGTACAAAATTATCTTACTTAGAAAAATAAGAAAAACTCCCACCTATGAAACAAAGATAACTGAAAAGAGAGAAATAATCAAAATTGTATTTAAAAAAAAAACATTAGGTATAAATTGGTTGAGGAAAATACACAATGTACAAGTAACATTTTAAAGCAAAACCCTAAGGCTTTCACTGTCAACAGAAAGTCTCCAAATTATATTATGATATTTACTGCACAAAACCTGACCTGATTCAACTTATGTGATGAATGTGTAATCTGTGATTTTCTAAATGGAGAGGAGGAAAAAAACAGTCCAAGCTTAGAGAGGTAAACAAGATTATTTGTAAAGGCAACACCGTTAACTGCAAGAGTTGACCAAAATGTCATGAATTTAGCAACCAAGGTAAGGAATACAAATCAGTTCAATCTTTCTTTTGCTATGAAAGGGGCATAAGATATCAGAAATTACACAACTTGAATTTTATAAAACATGTCATTTCTGATAGAGCCACATTAATAAGTAATGTCAGCCAGAATTCACTATGTTCCCACTACACATCACTCATCTTGGGTGGCTTTGTTTACAAAGAAAGGTAAGGAACAAAAATGTACAAAACAACAATAACAACAACAGTCTATATTTTCAAGGAGCTCACTGTTGCATAGACAAAAATGAAAAATAGGAAGATATAAAAGATCTCAATTTGAATCCAATATTCACTGCTGATTTATTGTGGGGCCACACAGTTCAAATCTAAACAAAAGGAATCAACAAACATTAATTATAGATTAATTATAGAGTATCTAGTACACAAAAGCTACCAGACATGGGGTTGAGGGGGCAGGGAAAAAAGAAAAAGAGAGAGAAACGAAGGGGAATAAGACAGTTTCTGTCCTGAAAGAGTTTACAATCTAGAGGTAGGGAGACACTATAGAGAGTCTATCAACTACTCACTCTTCAAATCTTGACATCTGTTTTTCATCACTCTAGTGAAACTTTCCCCCCAAAGGTCATGAATGAAATTCTTAATATCAAATCAATGGCATTTCTCAGACCTGATTCTTCATTACTTCCCTGGAGTTATTCTTTTTTTTTTTTATTCTAATTATATTCTATTTTTTCTCCTACCTCTCAAATTGTTCTATCTATGTCTTCTGGAGCCATCTCTAGCCATTCTCATCTATATTTTTCCAGGGCACCCAGATTGTTCCAGAAGAGAAAGTGAGGTATTCACTTTGCAAAGCTCTCCTTTATATAAATCCAATTCACTTGAAAATCAAAGCATCACCTTTCTTATGACATGGACCTCTTTGAGAACAAAGAACAAGTAACAATAACAATTTCTCCCCTATTATTTTAAAATTCAGGAAAGAAAGATTTTATATGCCAGAGAATACAACTCAGTCCTAAAATATTGGTATTATTTGGAAAACTATAAGTAGAATTGTAAGATAAATAGAATAGCAAAAATAAAAACATGGAGGTGCAAAGTGTCAAGAGAACTGTGTTCTGGGGCATAGAATATGTAAACTGGCTTTTAGGCCGAGAGAGAGATGTTCTGGGACTAGGCTTTGGGAGCCTTTGATGTCAGATAAAGGAATTTAGATTCTACCCCATAGGCAATAGATGTTCTTGGAGGAGTTCAAGGTAGGGGAATGCTACCTTCAAAGCATGGTTTGAGAAAAGTGAATCTCATAGTTTTCACAGAATGGATTCATTAGTGTGAGAACTGGGGTGGGGAAGAGACTAGAGACAGGAAACATAAATAATAAACTATTAGGTAGCTCAAGCATAAGTAAAGAAAAATCCTAACTATTTATTTAATAACCACTGTATTTTTTTGTTTCTGCATTGAAAATAGAAAGGGGGAAATAGCCCTGAGAAGCATTATTAGAAAATAATCAAAAAACTCTATAGTGTAAGAGGGAGGGACTATTTAAAAATTATATGTATTGATTTCAACTATGATTTAGCTTTTCATTCAATAAAATATTTCTTATATTTCTTATTTTATACTATTTGATTGTTATTACAAGATGATAGTGATAACATTTTGATAAAGAAAATTGCTTTTAAGTGATTTGCTCCAGGTCAAGCAGCTAGTATGCATTATAAACAGGTTTTGAATGGCTTAAAGTTTTCTTAGCTCCGGGGATGGGCTTCTATTATTGATAATGCAATGGCACCATTCAAATTGTGAATACATTATATCTCTTTTGATCTCACTAAAACCTTTAGAGATGGATAGCACAAGTATGTGGGTATTAAGGAACCTTGAAATAAGGGAAACTAATTGACAGGACCAAAGAATCTGTATATTAAAAAAAAATGAAAATAAATAAAAGGGATGATCCAATTGGGAGAATACACTATGGACTATACAGATTGATGAAAGATGGAGATGATGTGTTCTTAACATAGATTTTAAATCTGACCTAAAAGCACACAGTAATTTATAGAAGACCACATTCATCTGGACATCTGTTTAAGTCTCATATGCCTAAAGGACAACATTTGATAAATCCTTGACTGCACTTGAATAAAATTCTCTCGCTCAGGAGGACAGAGAAAAGAGAAATAATTTGATTAACTAGTTTAAATAAAAATGAAAAAAATAATGAAAATCTGATTTAGTCTATGGAAAGCTATATTAGGTTTGAGAGAAAAAACAATATCTTATAATTTGTAAAGACAGATGTATTGGGCAAATTCAATTGTATATCCTGGACTTTGCAAAATATTTGTTCAAGAAAAGGTGAGTGTGATGTCATAGTTAATTAGAATAATTCTAAGGATGTGATCTGTCAACAAATATTTATTAAGTATTTATAACTATGTGCCAACCAGTTTGCTAAACACTAGTGATACAAAAACAAACAAAAATAAACAAGTCATTTATTTAAAGAAATCACATTCTAATGGTTCAGACAACAAGCAAATAGCATCTATAGAATAGATGGAAATGTTTATCAGAGAAAGAAAGCATTAATAGCTGGAGGGTGGCTTCTTGCAAGTTAAATTTGAGCTGAGTCCTAATGGATGGGAGGAGAGGATAAGAGATATAAAATAACCATGAGATATCCATTTAAAAGGCACTGAGAGGAGTAGCAATTAGGTCAGGGTAGCTAGAATCCAGATGACATAAAAGGGAACAAGGTTGAAGAAGATCAGGAAATAGTTATAAGAAGCTTTAAATACCAAATAGAGGATTTCTTAGTTGACCCTGGAGGTGATAGGGTCCTACTGGAATGTATTGAATTGGTTAGTTGAGCAGTATCATTAGACTTACACTTTAAGAAGGTCACTTTGCTATTTGAGTGGAGGATGGATGGATTTCATAGGTGAGAAATTTTAGACAGAAAGAACATTCAAAAAGGACACACAAAAAGTCTACACAAGAGATGATAAAAGCCGTATCTCCAAGTGTTAACTATATGGGTGGAGAGCAATGACACTGAAGTTGCCAGTCTAAATACCTGGCAAGGTAATGATACCTTCAATAGTACTGGGGAGGAGAAGAAGAAAAATTTGATGAAGATACATATTTCTCTTTTTTCTAAAAATATTGCATTTGAGATGCCTATAGTAAATCTGGTTTGAGATTTTCAAAAGGTGATTAGTAATGAGATTGTAGCACAACATCTCTGAATCCCTGTGTTTAGCACAATATCTGGCACTGTAATAAGTAGGTACTAAATAAATGATTATTGTCTGAAGAGCAAGAAAGAATTTTGGGCTGGACATATGTGTCTATGAACTACAGAGAAATAAATGAACCCATATTAATTAATGAAATCACCATTATGTACTTAGAGATGGAAGCAGTGATCCTGAAGTATACAAAAATATGCTCATTAAAAATAACTTACAGCAAACTAGCCTCATTTCCCTTATTGTTAGAATTACTAGACAAGTCTTATTTACTTAGAAGATCAAGGAAATTCCAATGTTGCTGTATATTTTGATTTGAGCAATACAATTCTTTCAGGATAGTCTTATAGACTTTCTATCACACTATCTTGGCTCAATAATAATAAGTGTATACATTCAAAACAATTTGAACTTTAGTATCTAAATACTCTGTATTAATGGACTGGATTGATTTAATCATAGAAACCTAGAAATAAGTGTCTAATGGCTGCATTTTTCTCTGTCTCTGTATCTCTCTCTCTTTCATACACATATATACATAAAGTTCTGTGTCCATATGTATATATATGTGTGTGTGTGTGTGTGTGTGTGTGTGTGTGTGTGCATATACATACACAGATATATTATCAGCTATTTGGATAAAAATACAGAAGGCATACTAATAAAATATGTGACTGACAGAAATCTAAAAAGGATAGCAAATAAAATAGATAAAAAAAATCTTGAGTCTAGAATTGGCCAGTATTAGAAATAAAAAAACAAACAAACAAACAAACAAAAAAAAAAAAAAACCCTAATAATAAGGTTTAAAGTCAAGTTCTGAATTTAGGCTGAAAATACCAGGGTGAGATAGAAGAAGGGGAACTTGGGATGATATAAACTGATTACCTTTTTGAATCATAAAATAATTTAGAGAATTTATTTGAAACTGGCCCCTATAGTTTAATTGGAAGAACATTTGATGATAAGGCTATAGGTTTTGTGAATGGTGACCTAAAACTTAGTCTGGGAATCAACTTTGCCCTCCAAAACCTCTTATGACTTTGAGACATACTTCTTGTCAGCACTCTGGGAGATTAATTTGACTTTCTCTTCATCCTATCCATATAGAAGGGCTAATTGTTCTTGTAAGAGTTCTTGGGAAAGTGAGGGTTACAAGAAAATCTCATTTGGTTGTGTCTATCTATAAGATGCAAAAATAAGCCAAGTGAGAGTTATAATATTATTCAAAACAGCCTCTAATGTTTAAGTAGCTTCAGGCTTGACCTAAAGATATGTGTATGATTCAATTCAGCTAAAGGTTTTCTGTTCCTCCATACCAGCCAGGAAATCTGACCAGAAGCAATAGCCCCATGGTATTCCAAGGTAACAAGATTTTGTCTAAGGCAATGACATTCTGAATTCAATACTGTAAATTAAAAAAAAAAAAAAAAAAGATGGAGTTGTAGCCATAAGAAAATTACTAGAATAGTTAAAAGATCAGAAATTCATACCTTATGAGAAACAAATCAGACCTGCGATTTCAGTGGTTGAGAAAATTTCTGGTGAGTAAAAGGTTAAATGATATCATGGATAGAATTCAGGAGCTGGGGGTCAAGAAGACATGCCTGAGATACTAAAGCACACTGGGCAAATCTCTTATACTTTCTTAATCTCATCTGTAAAAATCAGATTTTTGCACCCCTATCTCAGGGTTTTGAGTATCTGGGCAGATGATGCTAATAATGATGGTAGTGTTGATGATACCACCTAGGATTTACATATAATTTTAAAGGTTTGCAAAGAAATTTAAATATGCTACCAGATTCAATACAGATAATATAATTAAAGTGCCATATAAATGCAAAAGTAAGTACTATTACTCATAATTATAATAACAGTAGCCAGCATTTATGTAGTGTTTTTAAGGTTGTAAAGTGTATTAGATGTATAAACTTATTTGAATCTCACAATCTGGGAATCAGGAGATTTTATTATGCCCAATTTACAATACAAAAATTGAGGCTGTGAGAAGTTAAACAATTTGGTTATATAGAAAGTAATTTTCTTAGGCAGGATTTGAACTCAGGTATTTTTGATTCAAAATCCTGCATCACATCTATTGTAAACCTAGCTGCTCCAGATAAATAAATAATCAAACAAAAAATAAATGTATAAACTGTTCTGCAATTTATACCTACAAAGATAGTAATACATGGAACATTGAGAGATTAAACAATTTACTCAGTGTAACTTAAATAGCATGTGACAGAGGTGGGCCTTTCTGCCCAATGCTGGCAGTGAACCACACTGCCATTTGAATCATAGCTGTCAAAAGTAGAATGGGCTGCTTTACTAAGCAGTGAATCTTCTGACCTTAGAATTGTTTAAGCAGACACTAGACAACCATCTGTCAGAGATGCTGTAGAAAAAAAAAAAAATCCCTTCCTATATTAGATGGGAGCCTGTATTACATGACCTCTATGGTGTCTCCAGCTCAAAAACTCTCTGAAGCTATGATGTCATATATTTAGCTGAAATACTACATTGTAATGCTATACTGAATAAAAAGGGCCATGTAAATTCATATTCAGATCAAGAGTCCCATTGCCAAGTGAGAGTTATCACAATGAACAGAATGTAGAGCTGAGCACTCAGTAGTAGAAACACCACACAGGGAAAGCCATAGCATCTGGAGACCTCAATCACATCAAAAACTAATGGTCCAGGTTTGAGTCCTTGTTGCTACACGCAGATTCATATTTCCCTTTGTGAACTTTACCGTACGGCCTCCTGATCCCAGTTTCTCTTCATTACTCTCCCCTAAACCCCCCCTCAAGGTAATGCTTTTAAGATACACTGATTACCTACTAGAACTTATATTGAACTCCAGCTATTTCTCAGTTACTTCCAAGCAAAGACGGGGAATGCACCTTTCAGTATATATTAAAGGATGCTATTTTCACAATTTCAATATTTTCATCTCTCTAACTTTTTTATATTGATTTAAGGCAAAAGGTAATTAAATATTAAATGACAGCATAGGTTTTTATTACTCCAGAGAAACAGCATAGATGTCTTTATGGTTAACTTTTAGCACAATCACTAGCTTTTAATATTGTTTTTGGTTCCCTTGAGGGTACAATTAAGACATTTAATGGAATAATCACAAGGACTGTATAACTATTTTTTTCCTTAACTGGAAAATTACCAAATCAGTAATACAATTTCAATAAAAAAAAGAAGAAACTGAGCTAGCTTTTGCATAATTCATTAAGGTCTCCCCTGTCCTTTGGGAAAGAAGAACTTCTGTTAGGCTAAGGTGGAGCCCAGGAAGCAAATCACCCCAGAGAATTTGGATGTGACTCTTGGCACCTCAGTTCATAGAGTCAGAAGAGTACTGGAAGGCTGAGAAAGGGGACTTGACTAGTCAGACCATCCTGCTAAGAGGTTTAAGAGTCTCTGCTTTTGAATTTCAACACTTTGGAAATCATTCTTTTTAAGAGACTAAGAGTATCCTGAAGAGCTCTTTGTCACCCCTAAGCCCTCTGTGTCATCCAATTTCTACAAATTACACTTTGGGTGAAATAGACAGAAGGCAGTCACAGTTCCTGAGGTGACATTAATAGCTTGGCAATCAGATGGCCTTCTTCCCTTTCCTGGCCTAAAAGCCAGATTTTCATCTGAAGAATAATTCCCCACCTTAAGCAAACTTTTGCAGAATTATTTTAGCACTGGAAGGAATTTCAGATGCCATCTAGTTCAAGCCACTTAATTTATTTATGAGGAAACTGAGACTCAAGGGGCTGAGTGACTTGCCCAAAGTCAAGTCAAGTCAGCAAACATTTATTATGTGGCCAGGACTGTCTGTTACTTTTCTTTCTGTAATCATTTAATAAATATATATTGACTTCTGAGATTATAAAGAAAGGCAGAAAAAACCTTGCATCTATGGAATTCACAGTCTAATGGAAAAATAATACCAATAATTGTGGACAAACAAGAGACACACATATGTATAGAGAGTGTGTGTTTATATGTGTGTATGCATGTGTGTGTGTATGGTGTAGTGTGGTGTGTGTGTGAAAGAAAGAGAAAGAGAGATTGACAGAGACAGAGAGATAGAAAGATACAAAGAGAGACAAAGAGAAACATACACAGAGACACAAGCAAGAGACAGAGGAGATCGTGAAATGATGTATAATTGTAGTTGATCTCAGAGAGAAGGTACTAACATTAGAAGAGAATGAGAAAATACTTCTAGGGGAAAACATTATTATCAAGAAAAAGAAGCATAATTTGAACCCAAATCACCTAACTCCAAATATTCCTATTTTAAAATCTGTTTTTGTAAATTCTCCCTATATGGAATGAACACCATCCTCCCCTGCTTCATGGAATAGCTAATTTTTTTTTTTCAAAACAGTCCAGATTACTACCTCTTTCTTGAGTCTTATTTTAATCATCTTTCCTTAAGCTTCTTATTAACCCCCTTGAAATGACTTTGTTTTTCTTTGTATTTCCTTTTGCAGTGCTGTCTTGACCAAACCTCCTATAGAAATTACCAAGCTGGCTCTAAAAAACCTGTGGCTTCAGGTAGTTTTTCTGGAAGCCTCTAGAGATTTTTACCCTGACTTTAAAATAGAAGAGACTCCTGAGAAGTAGTAAGTAGCAAAAAAGAAATAATAGGACCAAGGAGAAGAAAGTTACTATTTCAGGAAGCAAGAATATGGGTCCTTGCTAATAAAGAAGTCCTAAAACATAGAACCAAGAGATTTTTTAGTCCATTTCTTTTCATGTGAATGGTGGGATTATTTGTATTTTTTTTTCCTTCTGCGTACTTTCCTATGTCAGTGTTCTTTGTTTGGTTTAATTTCCATTTAAATTCAGTATCACACCAATTCATCATATAGATTATGTAGATACCACTTAATCAATTGAAAGGCTTTTCTTGTCGAATTACATGAAAGAGCAAGTTTATTATAAAGAGAATAGCTGAATAGACTATGTAAAATTAAATATAAAAACTAAACATTTAACAGAGCTATAACCACATTGGGACATTATGGGATCCATGATGCTTAGCAGAAGTTCTCTTCCATATGTATGCATGTTTGTGTCATAAACTCTTTATGAGAGAAAACATGGAAAAATAGATGATCCAGGAAGACTTGGATCCTGATTATTATAAATACCGATTGGACAACTTGGTGAATTCACATACCTTCTCAGTGCTCCTGAAAACTCTCTAAAACTATAAATTACAGATACTATAACTTCCAGAGGAGCTCCTTAGCTGAATTTTCATGCCAGGAATTCTCCTACACTGCACTAATGACAGCAGAAATAGGGTATACATACAAGCAATTTCTAGGGACTTATTAAAAGGAACTGTGGCATGAAGTCTTGTGATATATAAACTTGGAATTGGAAGGGAAGGGGAAAAAGAAGGGAAACAAACATTTAAAGTTCCTACTATATGCATGGAACTGACTTGCCTTTACAGATAGCTCATTTGATAATGAGGAAGAGACATTAGAAACCATTTAGTTTGATTCTTGCTTTTTTACAAAGGAGGAGTTTAAGTTATTTCCTCACTGTTACACAAATAATAGAAAAGGTAGGATCTATGATTTCTTATTCCAAAACCACTTTTTTCACTGTCTTACTTAATACATTAAAGTAAATGGATTTTTAAAAAATTTTTTTCAGACTTTCCTAAGTGATAATAATTTCAACATTCCTTTTGAGAATAAATTCCATATCCCTCAATAATCTCTTGTAGGTATTCTATCTATCTATGATCAATCTTAATATATGGACAACCTGCCCTTTTTACCATGCTAATGTTGGAGTACTGCACCTGGAATCAAGATTTCCTGAGTTCAAGTCTGCCTTAGGAATTTACTAGCTCTGTGATATTATGCAAATCACTTAACCTTGCTTGCCTCTTGCTTTGGTTCCTCATAGGTAAAATGAGCTGGAGAAAAAAAATGATACATCACTCCAATACCTTTGCAAAGGAAACCCCAAAAGCAGTGGCAAAGAATCCTACACTGCTGTTAACAACAATCAAAGATTAAGGGGATTAGCTATTTAGTAAGTGTCTTTTCCCCTAACCAGTTATGCTCTGGGAAGTCCTCAGTGACTCAGCTGATAGTTTGATAAAGGAAAATATGACAGAAATGTTTCTTCCTGTTGTTTTCTGCTCCTTGATGTCATTTGTAGTGTATCATTAATACTTGCAATTGCTTTGGTAGCATAAATGGCATAGGTGGCCTTTGCAATTGATTTAAAGCTCTGGCAGCTTTCTTGAGATATTTGATCTATCTCAGCAGGCATTTATTGCTTCATATGCTACAAAGCATTAGAGCTCATCGTTTAAGGAAAACAATTTTGTTTTTGTTTTTGCTGAAAATAATTTTACCCTAGGAGTCAGTTATCAAGACCAAAATCAAATCAGAACTGTGACTGGTTTCAAAACCAAATGTTTTGAAGATGAAAAGCAGTTAAGATTACTTGCACATAGATATGATTTCTATTAAAGACAAATGTCCCAAGATATTGGACCCTGAGACTGCATCAGTACATTTGCTAGTTTTTGCACATGCCATTTTTTTTTCACCTTGAACATCTTCTGTTCCCTTTTCTTTTCCCCTCCCCCTGTTCCTTTTCTCTATCAGTTGTTGTTCCTTAACTCCTTCAAGGTATGGCTTTGAATTAACCATTTGAAACTTCTGTTTTGATTACTTGGTTTTGGTGAATCTCACCTAAACTTGGAACCATTAGGATAGACTAGCTTAAAACATGTCTTTATTGTGAAAAAAAAAATGTCATGAGTCATTCCTCTGTTATATGCTGGCTTTAGGAGGCAAAGCAAGCATGTCACCCTTTCCATGGCCCAGACAACTTTCTAAAATTCTGAATTACAAAAGAGTTGTATTGGGTATTGAAAAGGGAAGTTCCCTTTCCAGGAAATGGTTCTCTAAATCTTTGAAATCACAGGACCTAAACCTTGTTCCAATGACAAATGCATGCTTACCAAAAAGATTATTTTATGGAAAACTCATATGGGGCAAGTGTTCACAAAGTGCTTAGAAAAAGTGATACAAGGACAAGGTCTCTCTTAAAAATTTTAGAATTGATTGTATGACATGGGAGACTGCTCAGCATGATATACCCTCATCAGAGAAGGTTCTGTGTTCTATGATCAAAGCTAAATTGATTTAGCTTAAAAGAAATCTGTAGAAGAGATGCTCAAAATTAGAGAATCTACCCCACAGTTCATAGGGACTATTTTTGTCTGACCTGTGGAAAAAACATTGCAAGCTCATATTGTTCTGTTCAGCTACAGTCAGACATACTGTAACCCAATTCTAACATAAAAATGACATTAAACAAATGCAATATTGGACTTGAAGATTTTCCATTTTGTAATTCATACAATTATAGATCATTTTTAATACTTAAAGCCTTTTGAAAATAATACATTTTATGTTTTTTTTAAGAAGAAATATACATAAACAGTAAAATGGTCTTCTCATGGTAATACAGCTGGTTACTGATCATCACAAATAGAACATAGAAATGTTTTACTTATTTCCAGAGAAAATGGTAGACAGCCCTTGTCCTGATAACACAAATCATCCTCAAGCTATGCAAACCTATCTCCATCAAACTTTTGTACCACCAGGAAATATATTTAGAATTAAAGCAGACTTGAGTATTCCTTGCATAGGTGATCTTAAATCTTTTTACATCATAGACCCTCTGGCAGTCTGGTGAAATCTATGGACCTTATCTCAGAAGAATGTTTTTAAATCCATAAAATAAATTAGAAAAGTTTGAAAAGGTAGTCTACTATGTTGAAATAGTTATATATATATAAACTTTTGGAGAACAGGTTAAAAATCCTTGATCTAGTCTGATTCATTTTTAGAGAGGAAGAAATTTATGTCTACATAATGATTTACCTAATTTCACATGGGGAAAAAAATAGCAGAGCTGCGATTCAAATACTGGCCATAACTCTGCATCTAACTTTCTTGCTGTATCAAGTTGCCTTTTTGAGACCTGAAATTGTAACCAAACTCCTTGTCAAAATATAATTTGTTAGCTATTTCCTCCTTCTTTGCTCCTCTATCATACTTGGATTACTCAACTGCCTCCCAGTGTTGACCTTATCTACATATTTTCCATCTCCCCAATCACATGAGAAGCTCCTCAAATACTCTGATCATGCCATGGAATCTACTTTAGTCACCTCATCAAAATGAACAAAAAATGTTACAAGTAGGCTGCAATATATTAGCAGTAAAATTTATTCTAAGATTTATAATCTAATTATCCCCAGCATAACTATTTTACCTCAGACTATTTGCTTTGAGTTATTGGAAGATACATTAAGTGGAGTGGAGAAGCTAGAACCTAAAGGAACTTTAATCTTAGAAATATTACAAAAAACACACTGTTTTCTCCTTCCCTCCTTTATATTCTATGTGGTCCTGCCATTAAACATGTCTTGAAGTCTAAGCCATGACTTGTTCTCCTTTCTGTTCTGAGTCTCATCTTCAATAAAGATCAATTAGATATGTAAATGTCACTCTTAACAGACTCAAAAGCTATCAAATATTCCATGGACAATTAATTCCATGGAGCATTTTCTATACCAGTGAAGTAAAAATTATTCTTGACAAATGGGCAGTAAAGCTAAAATTATATGAACAACAACCACCAAAATATTAAGCTCCTACTGATACCTCCTGGGAAATTGGGGGGAATATAATTATTTACAACCCAAGGATGGAAAACTGTCACTTCCAAGAGATAACTGCCTTTTTCTTTCTAGAACACTTTTCAGAATATAATATTCCTGTACATAAAAAAAAAAAGCTTTTTGATTTTGGAGAATATGCCCCTTCCATTCTCTACCTAATGTTAAACTCCTGTTTCTGACAACAAAATATATGGTTATAATTATGATATTATAACTTGAAAAGACCCAGCCTGCAAAAGAACAAGTGAAAGAACAAATTAATTTTTTGGAGTGTTTGTTGATTATTTTATTTTATTTTGCTTTTTAGCAGCATGGTTATCACCAACTTTCTATAAAAGGAAGATAGGGAAAGGAGACTTTGGGACTGCTGTGGGACAGATAGCAGATAGAAAGAATTTTTTAGAGGGCATAAGAAGGAGTTTAAACTAGATAACTTTTGAGGTTCCTTAGTTCTGTGAGCATGATTCTGGAAAGACTTCAAGAGTGAGAAATATAAATGATTAACTACTAGTTGTATTCGGTGTGGTGACTAAACCATAAAATCTTAGAACTAGAAAAAACCATAAAGTTCCTCTACAAACAGTCTTCCCTTTGCAGCCTTCTAATATAATAGGACTCTGACATTGTAAGACTCCTAAGAAAATCTAGCTGGGAAATAAAAGCATTTTAGGTTCACAGATGTAATTAGCCAAGTTGTTATGATGATAACTAAAATACATTGAGAGACAACAAATCTAGGGATAATCTTGAGAGAGTAATAATGGTGAGTAGAAAACTGCAAGTGGAAAATATTGGAGCAATATCCTCAGAAAAAAATAGTTGTTGGGCTTTTCTAACATATGAAAGTTTTTTTTTTTTTTTCCACTGACAAGCACAGCTGCTTTGACTGTGATCTCCACCCCAGGTACCATAGGACTGCCTGCTAAACTATTTAGTTACATGAATAGACAATTCTTGGGCAACATCTACACAGGATCAAAGTAGGATTAAAATAAAGTAGGCTTAAAATAATGATACAAGGCAAGTCTGTAAGGACCATACTAAAATTGCCCAGAACACAATTCACAATGGTATTTCTTTTCACTTCCTATTGTAAATTTTCTCACACAAAAAAAAGAATCTTACTGTTCTATAATGCTGTGTGTGAGTATGTATGTGTTTGTACACACACACTATGCAGTTAGCTAATTTTATCATGTGGAATAGATGTGAACATTTACAAGACCAACCTGGGATAAAAAGATGATGACATCTAACAATATAACACAACCGTCGCAAAGTTAGCAGAGTGACTTCTTGGCCTCTTTGGACTCAGATTAGATGCAAGATCGATGAATTTTACTATTTAAAAATAAATAAGCATGTATACATACATATGTCTGTCTATCACCAAGAGGATTAGATGCATTTGTTGTTGCTGTTGTTATTGTTCTCGGGAAGTATGATTATGTGTTTTGCTGTTGTTGTTTTCTGCTTTGAAGATCAATTCAGAGAAAACTTGCTCTTTCCCTTCAATCCAGATTGACATTGAGTTTTGAAGTATACAGTATGTCAGTTTGTCTTCAAGGAGGCATATTCTCATTCTTGGACATTCTCTCCTTTAGTGATGGAAGGGTGCTGCTCTTTCTGCTTCACTGCAAGTTTTAATGCAGCCCACCAAGAAATGTTCAGTAGCATGCTGGAAAAAATTGTTTACTGCACTGACCTATTTTCTCTGGGTATTTCTGTTAAATTGCAGCACTCTTGCCCTCATATTTTTATCTCTGTGTGAGTGTGACTGAACTCCATTTTGTAACTTTAATCCTGTCCATATCTCTAAATTGTGTGTGTGTGTGTGTGTGTGTGTGTGTGTGTGTGTGTGTGTGTGTATTAGATCAGACCTCTGACTCTGTGTAGAAAATCCCCAATGAGAAATTTCACGTACAATGTAGATTTCAGTCTACTTTCTAATTTACAGGCTCAGCCAGTTGCTAAAGTCAATAAGAGATCAATTGACTTGCCCAGCATCATAGCATCATATAGCAATTATATGTTAGATATAGGACTGGAACCCAGTTCCTGGATTTCTGACTCTTCATTTGAGGTCCCTTGTTGCTTCTATGAATTAGATAGATATTAAACCTAAGATCTTCACATAAGGTAAATATGTGATTAAGCTAATTTCCATCTTGATGAACAAAGATTTTGGCTATTTTTTTTTTTTATTGAGTTAATATTTTCCTGGTCTGAAAAATATATCTTTTCAATTTGAATGCTTTCAAAGAAGCAAGTGCAAGTGAATTAAACAGAATCTTTGAGATATTCTATTCTAAAAGCTAGTTTTGTTGCAAACTTAATTAAATGATCATCTGGAAACAGACAGCTAGATGATGCAATGTTAGTCCTGGATTCAAGAAATCTATGTTCTAGTTCTACTTCTGACACTCAGAGATGTATGACCGTAGGCAAGTCCCTGGACTCAAATACTCACTGCCTGTGTCAATTTGAAGCTTTTGCAAAATAATACATACTTCAGAATTGTAGTTCTAGCAAAGTGTGAATGTTTCTCTCAATACCTTGGATTGTAATGAGGAAGGGGAGTAGGAAACAGTGTTAGCGTCACTTCCCTCATCTGTAAAAATGAGGATAGCAAAATTTATTAAATATAATTATTGTGAGCATTAAATTATATGATATATGTAAAGTATTTTACAAAAAAATTGCTATATAAATGTCTATTATGAATTATTGTCATTATTATTATTATGGCTCATTTACAGTTGAAGATTAAGGTTATATAATTTAGAGAAAGTCCAAATAACAATAATTAACCATTATTATTATCTTTCCACCAATGTTTCATTGTGATATAAAGGTGACCCTGGGATCTTGAAACCTATGTTGAGGAGTTCAAGCAGTTTTATTAACCAACAACAACAACAACAACAACAAAAACAACTTCCCCAAGCTCAGTGATGTGCTACATGGCTGTCACCTGAAAATCAGTCTGTTTATACTTGAAAAAGCTTATCACCAGAAGGTTGACAACCAGGTGATTTTTGGGGGGTAATTTGAGGAATTAGAGGTGTTTCAACAATTTATATCAACACACAATATAGAAACACAATCTCATATCGTCAAAGTGTAGACTTGCAGTGTTCTGACACTGACAAAATTATAGACCTTTCAAAGAATTGAACAGTGTGGTATTAATAGTAAAATGTTGAATTGCTTTTGTGATGGTGTTGTGCCACAGTTCCCATGTCTCAGTTTCCCTCAATTGCTGTTTCAGTTTCCCTTGATTGTTCTGGCCAAAAATAGCAGCCTCTGTTCTTCTGACCATCACAAACAATTGGACTCACATTGAAAGGTGTCATAAAACTTCCAGATGGTCCACTTCAATGTACCCCTTATCTTTTGGCTTCAGACTTCCTGTCTCCCAGTTCCTTCTCAAGCTTTCTTTACTCCCTACCTGTCAGAATTGAATTGATAGCCCTTCCTTCCTGGAACTCAATTCTCCTCCTTCCCCCCCCCCACCTCCCTAGTGCTCAATCCCTCCTTCTGCTCCTTCTGCCTCGTGAGCTCCTTTGTTCCCAAAAATCCTATAAGAATGCTATGACCAAACTTACTATTTGCTGGACCTGCCTGAGATCCAGTAGGCTGGCATGTCTGTCAGTCTAAACTCACAACAGACTGTGTGCTTTGAGACAATAGTTCCAGCAGTCCCGATCCATAGCTATGGATTCTGAACTCTCAATTAACATTAATAAAGTATTAACTAATCTCCAATGTGTGGTACTGCCTCAGTTTCTCCCTGAGCATTACATTGGCAGAATATTATGAAATATTCTTATCACTTATAAACCTATACTCAATATTTTTAACAATTCCTTAATTTGATAAAAAGAAATTGTTTCACTCTAGATCTTACTTATAGGGGAAAAAATCCAAAAACTAGAATGCTTACTTAATAACTGGTTTATTCACCTTCATTTTCATTTAGTTGGCTCAGATGAGTACTTCTTAATCTGAATCCATAATTTTATTGTGAGAAAAATGAATAATTATTTCAATATAATTGGAAAAAATAATTTGACCTTTCTCCATATGCCCAGTGCTTAGGATAGTTCCTGGCATATAGAAGGTGATTACTAAATGTTATTTGACTCACTTTATTATCCTACATATTTTATTTTATGCATTTAAAAGGATTGTTTGGAGAAGTACACAAGCTTTACTAACTGTCTGTTGAATGGATAGCAGGGCACATGTCATATAAAAAAGATAAAGAACATCTCAACTAAGTGATTTCTGAATTTTCTATGTATTCAGAAGCATTAATCATAATGCATTGCTCTCAGAAACATTTAAAATAGGTGCTAATTGGCTGATAGATTATTAAATAAGATAGTTCAACTTAAATATGAGATGCATCACAGAGTATAACAACAATAATACTAAATTCAATGCAACACTTATTTGTATTTGTTTTCTGGTTCTTTTGTTACTTGTAACATGAAAAAGATTGATTTGATTAATTATGTTCTAATATATCAATACATACTAATGTTTTTTGCCTTTTTTTCTCCTACTCAACTCTTTTCTGTTCTTTCTATAGAACTCTGGCTATCCTCATAAGCCCAATTTCATTGAGTCGTTAGCATAAATATATTAACAACTTATAGCTAACATTGTAAACTTCTAGAAGAGATATTGTAAATTTTTACTTCCATAAACTCTTTTTATGATTATTTTAACATAGTCTGGACTGCACACTTACAAATAATGTGCAAATTTTATTTCTATTAAGAATATTATTAGATTCTATGCTGTGGTCAAAATAGCTATCTCTGCTCTTACTTATTAAATGTAATATGGATGACTCTGGCCTTACCTTTTTAGGATTAGGCCTATTGCATTTCCTTCCTTTGGAGGGTATTGGGAGGTACTGAAGGTTTATGAGTATATATATATTTTTTTTATTGACACTGACTCAAGTACTCACTGCCTGCATCCATTTAACTAGTTAACAATTTGAAGGTTTTGCAAAATAATACATATTTCAGAGTTGTAGTTCCAACTAAGTATGAATGTTTCTCTCAATACCTTGGATTGTAATAAGGGGGAGGGGGAGTAGGAAAGCATGGAATTCATGTTAACATTTAGCTCAATTGCTTTTGCTTCATAAACATTGGTCCCAACAACTTCACTTTCTAGAAGGAGACTGAGGAGTCCTCCGGACCTTGTGAAATTACAACATCTTAGATTCTACTTCCTTTACTACTCACTATGCTCCCCAAGAAAGCTAAGGTCAATATATAGTATAGTAAGGTGGCCTCCATATTCAATTAGAGATCCCTCTTTGTAGATTGAACAAAAACCAGTTACAACATGTACATTCAGTGTTCAAAGAGTTTTTCCAAGGCAGTTCCCATATTCATCAACACAATTCTCCTAGAAGTTTGGACATTATCCTGACACCCATTACTTTAATATTTTTAAAAAGCTAAACTCTGTTCCTTTTCTTGTGTAAGATGAGTATTCTTTTTGTCGGCCTTCCTCCTTGGTCTCTGAAAACAATAAGCACACCAATTTAAGAATAACATTCTTAGACCAGTGAGGTCACCCCTGAATTAAATCCTGACAAAGCAGAAAGCTTACCTACTAATCTGCTATGCCTAAAGAAATTTACCACTTTTAAATCCAATGGGATTTGGGTCCACATTTATATGACCTTAAATTGTCTTTTTCTGGGAAGAAATCCAGAACATGTGTTCATTTTCTATATTCAAGCTGACTCAGCAAAATATCTAGCTTACTGTTAGTTATAAGCATGGTAAACAGCCAACTGCCATTCTTAAAACCCTCAAAAATAAAACACCTTTGTCCACAGGGTCCTGATGATTAGAATGAGATAATACCTCAAATGAGGAAGATTATTAAGTCTTACTTAAGCTGTAGTTCTTTGAGTTCTTTGGTACATTAATTTAAACATGAATATTAGTGTTATGGATATTTAGTAAAGAAGAGATCATGGTATGGATACTTATGCTGATGAACTGGAAAAAGGAGAGACTTCACTTCCAAAATTCTATCAATATCACTCATTGTTTTGCTGTTCCCTATAAAGGGCACTCTCTCTTTCATCTCCAGACCTTTGCACTGGCTGACTCCCATTCCTGTAGTTCATTCATGAAGTCTCTTAGAATATTCATGTTTTTGGTTTGTTTGTTAGTTTTTTAATCAAAACAGCCCAATTACCACCTTCTACACAGAGCCTTCCCTCATTCTTCCAGCTGCTAGTGGATTTTCCAAAAATAAAACATGTTCATTTTGTAAATATTTCATATATAATTATATGAATATGCATTGCCTTCCCCAACATTAAATAAGTTCCTGTTTCATTTTTGTAAATGGAGTATTAACACCTATGACAGTGTCTGACATGTAAGACTTACTGAATGGAAAGATTCACATGAACTGATGCTAAGTGAAGTGAGCAGAATCAAGACAACATTGTATATAGTAACAACAAGATTATGTGATGATCAACTGTGATAGATGTGGCTTTATTCAATAGTAAAGTAATCCAAGACAATTCCAATAGATGTATGATGGAAAGTGCCATCCACATTGAGAGAGAGAACTATGGGTTCTGAATGTGGACCAAAGGATAGTATTTTCACCTTGTTGTTGTTTGGTTGGTTGGTTGATTGATTTTTTTTTTCCCTTTTCTCAGGTTTTTTTTTTTTTTTTGCACTTTTGATCTGATTTTTCTTTCACAGCATGACAAATATGGAAATATGTGTGGAAGAAATGCATGTTTAACCTATATTAGATTGCTTGCTATCTTGGAGAGGGGGAAATGAGGAAAGAGATAGAAAAATTGAAACACCAGGTTTTAAAAAGGTGAATGTTGAAAACAATCTTTTCTTTTATTTGAAAAATAAAATACTATTTAAATAAAAAAAAACTTGCTGATTAGTTATTTAGCCATCTTTGGAATATTATGCATAGAAAGTTATGTTTAAATGCATTAATAACCTCACTGTATATGTTAGAAAAGAAGCATTGTGTGACAATAAAAACAAGAATATTAATAACTAGTGTTTATATATTTATTGCTTTAATATTAGCAAATAATTTTATATATAATTCTCATTTGATCTTCAAAACAACTTTGTTATATAGGAGTTATCATTTTCTCCATTTTACTGATGAAGAAACTGAGTCTGAGATAAGTTACAATCTAGAATTACAGCTTTAAAAAAATTGAACCCAGGTCATCCTGACCTCTTTGCCAACTAGCTGTTTAAATGGACAAATACTGTATTTTAAAGTAAGAAATAAGTAGGTACAATTTTGCCTCTGATACATACTTATAATCTGTATGAATGGTTAAATCCCTCAATCTCTCTGAGGCTCACATTTCTTATCTATAAAATGGAAACATTAAAACCTATTTTACTTGCTTCATGGGAATGTTGTCAAGGTCAAATTAGATAATGCATACAAAATACTCTTTAAATGAACTATGTACTTTAATAGCAATAATATATAAGTATTTAAAAAGCTTTAAGTTTTGTAAAATGTAGGACAAATATTACATCCTTTTAATTTCATTGCAACCTTGGAGGGTACATCTCTTATCCCCATTTTACAGATGAGGAAACTGAGGTCAAGAGAGATAAATGACTTTTTTAGGGTCATACAACTATCAGGTTTCTGAGGTAAGATGAGAATTCAGGTCTTTCTAATTCTAGGTACAGCATTCAATTCACTTTAATACCTAGCTACTTAAGTAAGTTGTTGATGGAGGTGATTTTGCCAACTAGATCTGCCTTTACAGAGGGCAGTAATCTCTTCATTTCTTGTCTAGTTGTACCCCTTTGGGCTTTATCATGCCCTCTGGGAACTTTATCTTCATGCAAGGTTTCATCATTCCTGGAATTGATTTCAGTACATCCTGCTCTTCAGGCATCCTGTTCTCCTTAATTAGAGAGAATAAGCAACAGAGAGTTCTTTCAAATGCTCTATTTAAGGAAGGCATGCAGGGCACCCATCTCTCCATTCTCAATCAGCTGTACTCCGCTGGATTTCTTTTTTTGCTTCTGTCCTACATACCTCTTCACCACTACCCCAATTCCCTTCATCTTCTTATAATGTGTTATCTTTCCCTTTTAGAGTGTGAGCTCCTTAAGGATATTGCTTTTCTTTGTATCTTCAGGGCTAAGCAAGTGCCTGGCACATAGTAGGTTTAATAAATGTCTATTGATAATTTCAATATAAATAACTATTTTCCTATGAGGTTTGATGTTCCTTTAGTGTTCCCACTGCTGTTCACTGAATTTGTTTCTAAGATTGGGCTTTGCCTACCGAAGTTTTGCCACAGTGAATGGAGGAATAACTAATAAAACTGATGCACAGATGGTGTCTGAGTAGACATTGCTATAAAATATCCTAGGGCCGCTTTCTGAAATATTAAGTTGGTTTTTTGTGAGCTGAACTGAGGATGGATTATAAATTAGCTGCTAGAAATCTGGGATCATAAGATAATTTCCTACTTCAATTTAATATGAGAAATATGATTCAAAATAGTCACCACCATATACTATTTTTTTCAGTTTTATTTTTGTCCACTTTTAAAATGAGGATCACAGGTTTCTTTCACTCTTGTCTATATGAGAGAAGTGATTTCACTTAATCAAAACAAAAGAATGGCAAGTTTTTAAAAATTATTTTATTATTTTATTTTTATTAAACCTTTTTTATTTTCAAAACATATGCATAGATAATTTTCAACATTCTCCCTTGCAAAACCTTGTGTTCCAAATGTTTCCCCTCCCTTTTCCCAACCCCCTCCCCTAGATGGCAAGTAATCTAATATGTTAAACATGTTCAATTCTTCTATACAGATTTCCACAATTATCATGCAGTACAATAAAAATCAGATGAAAAAGGGAAAAAAATGAGAAAGAAAATAAAACATAAGCAAACAATTAAAGAAAAGTCAAAATACTATATGTCGTTATCCATACTGAGTCCCCATAATTCTCTCTCTGGGTGAAGAAGGCTCTCTTCATCACAAGACCATTGAAATAGGCCTGAATTACCTCACTGCTGAAAAGAGTGACTTCCTTCAGAATTGATATATAATCTTGTTGTTGTATACAATGTTCTCTTGGTTAAACTAACTTCACTTATCATCATTTTATTGAAATCTGTCCACGCCTCTCTGAAATCATCCTGCTGATTATTTCTTATAGAACAATATTCTGTAACATTCATATACTATAATTTATTAAGCCATTTTCCAACTGATGGCCATTCAATTTCCAGTTTCTTGCCTCTACAACAAAGGCTACTACAAATATTTTTGCACACATAGATCTTTTATTTTTTTAATGATTTCTTTGGGATACAAGCCCAGTAGAGACATTGCTGAATTAAAGGATATGCACAGTTTGATAAATCTTTGGGCATAGTTTCAAATTGTTCTCCAGAATGGTCAGATCAGTTCATAACTCCACCAATGATATATGTGTCTCAGTTTTCTCACATCTTCTCCAACATTTGTCATTGTCCTGTCATCTTAGCCAATCTGAGAGGTGTGTATTGGGACCTCAGAATTGTCATAATTTGCATTTCTCTGATTAATATGATTTAGAGCATTTTTTCATCTGACTATAAATGTTTTTAATTTCATCATCTGAAAATTATCTGTTCATATCCTTTGATCATTGATCAATTGGAGAAAGACTTGAATTCTTAAAATTTGAGTCAATTCACTATATTTTAGAAATGAGGCCTTTAACAAAACCTATGGAGGTAAAAATTTTTCCCCGGTTTATTGCTTCCCTTCTACTCTTGTCTGCTTTGGTTTTGTTTGTACAAAAACTATTTAACTTAATATAATCAAAATTATCCATTTTGCATTCCATAATGTACTCTAGTTCTTTGGCCACAAATTCCTTCCTTCTCCACAGGATACTAAATGTAAACATTCAATTTAAGTTTGAATTATACTTCTTAAACTTTTGAATGCATCTTTGATGAATAAAAGAAACACTAAAGCAGTTATCATTCTGCTTTCAAAATAAGCAACAGAAAATGAAACAGGTAAGTCCAATCTTCTTAAGTAGTCAATAGGTATGCAAATTTAGAAGAATGCTAACCAGGAAATCCTTGAACTAAATTACACTGAGTCCAACAGTTAGTGAAGAGAAAACTAGATTCAATCAAATAAATCAGTGTCAGAATTTCGAGAGACCTCAATACACCACTTTTGTTCTTTAACTCATCCCCTTCATTTAATTTTTGCTTGTAAACCTTCAGTGAGATGGAACTCATCATGTCCCCACACAACCCCTTCCTCTTTTTCCAAAGGTTAAGAAGGTTTTTTTTTCCTTTTCTCTTACTAAAAAGCTTAATTCTTTTCAATAATGAGGGAATTTAGGCCAATTCCAATAGACTTGTGATGGAGAGAGTCAACTGCATCCAGAGAGAGGACTATGAGGACTGAATGTGGATCACAACACAGTATTTTCACCATTTTTGCTGTTTGCTTTTTTTTCCTTTCTCATTTTTTTCTTTTTAATCTGATTTTTCTTGTGCAGCATGATAAATGTGGAAATATGTATGGAAGAATTACATGTTTAACATATATTGGATTAGTTGCTTTCTAGGGGAAGATGTGGGAGGAAGGGAAAGAAAAATTTGGAATGCAAGGTTGTGCAAGAATGAATGTTGAAAACTATCTTTGCATGTATTTTGAAAATTAAGAACTATTATTTAAAAATAAATAAAAAGCCTAAATTTATCTTGATAATTTTTATGCATTTTTCATAAATCTGCCCTATGAAGGAAACCAGAACTCCTCATGAGATAGTTCTTTAAATACTTGAAGATAGCTATTGTGTTCACCCTAAATCTTTTCTTCTCCAGACCAAATATCTTCCCCCTTTTTCAATGAATTTAAGTCCCTTTACTTTCCTGGTTGATATCCAGCTTATCTATGTCTTTCCTAAAATATTGGTCCCTCAGTTGAATGCAATAACCCAGATGCAGTTTGACCATGGCGCACATAAAACAGTGCAATTATCACATGTCTACTATTGGATACAATACTTCTTAGATGAAAATGAATTGAAAAAATACATACATTTGGTGAAATTAGCCTATTGGAATATAGGGAGGTAAGTATTTTATCATAGAAAGCATTATGCTCTCAAAATAGGAAGGTTAAATTAATTGTTGCTATTATTTTTCAGTCACATCTGGCTCTTCATGATCTTTTTTGGTGTTTTCTTGGCAAAGATACTGGAGTGGTCTGGCATTTCCTTCTTGAGTTCTTCTGACAGATGAGGAAACTGACTCAAACAGTGTTAATTGACTTGCTTAAGGTCACACAACTAGTAACTGTCTGAGACAAGATTTGTATTCACAAAGATGATTCTACCTAACTACAGACCCACCACTATATCTATAGTATTTTCAGAATAGGGATGTTAAATTGATTAATCTATATAAAATGTAGTGTCATTCTGAGTGTGGCATCCTAGAACTCTTTGTTTAGATTTGTTATTCCAATTTACATTCTAAAGTAGTAATGGAGTGTTTTTGCTCTATATTTCCTTAATTTAGTATCTGCCCTGGTAAGGATCAACCAGTTACCTGATAAGGATGAACTAAAGACCAAAATCAAACATGGTGATAATCTTACTGAACTCAGTTGATGACAGATTATATCTTTAGTAATGAGTTCAGTTTTGAAAATCACATTTTAGAAAAGACATTGATATATTAAAAATATTAAATAAACCTAACTAGGATAGCTAAGAGTTTCAATTTCTTTACATATTGGAATCACTTGAAGGAAACTAAACACGAGAGACAGACTTAAGGGGGATTTGGTGGCTATTTTCTAGGCACCACACATTAGAGAAGATATTGATCATATGGAAAACATTCAGTGAAGGGAAACAATCAATCAATCACCCAGTGTTTGGACCTCATTATTTACTGTAAGAATATCTATTGAAGGAAAAATGGAGAGAAAGACTTAGCTGTCTTCAAGAATGTGACAGGTTGGCACGTGGAAGAGAGATTCAACTCCTTTTACTTATATCCAAGAGCAATATAGGAAAAAAAAAATAACAAAGAGGAAAATTTAGGCTTGATGCAAAGAAAAGAAATTAAAACAAAACAAAACAAAACAAAACAAACAAACAAACAAAAAAAAAAAACTTCCTAAAGAAATTGAGATCTTTAGAAGGGGAATGATTTCATCTGCAAGTAAAAAAAAAAAATCTCCCTTCCTAGAAGGCCTCACACCAATACTTCAAGACCATTCATTGAATATGCTGCAGAGAGAAAGCTTTTTGGATGAGTTCAACTTTATAACAACCAAGATTCCTTCCAAGTATTAGATAACATAATATTGTGATCCTGTGTGAAAATGAAAGTGTGTATGTATATATGTGTGTGTGTGTGTGTGTGTGTGTGTGTGTGTGTGTGTGTCTAAACATCTGGGAGAATTCCACATACCTTAGTCACATTCCGTAAGTAGTCGTTAAATAGGCTTATCTGAATATTAGTGCTTTTCTTAAATAACTAAACTCTTTTTTTCATTTGAGCTTCTATAATATTCAGTTTTAGCTAAAGGAAAGAGGCATAATTTTTGCATTGCAAAAGCCCATTCCCCTAAAGGTTGGCTTCACTTCTGCCATTAATTTTTTTTTTTTTTGAAGAGTCTCCTTTAAGCATAGAAAATAATTCTCTGTCTAATATCAGCTATTTATTCATTAAGGTTATTTTGTTTTTTTTTTTTTTCCCAAAACTGGTCTCTGTATTTTTAGAAGTTAGGCTTTTGGAAACTGATGATTTTCATTTCCATTTCCAAATTCTAATTTAGATATGCTAATGAAGAATAAAAAGGCCATATGTCACAATGAGTTTAGCAAATGCTACTATGGTCATTTCTCATAATCCTTATAGAGATTTGAGGCATCAAGCAGCAAACAACATTCTACTGATCTTGCTTAATATATTAAATCTCTGCATTACTCCAGTCTTCTGGGATGTTTGTTGAATTCAGGAGGATGGAAAATAGGAAATAAATATTTATTAAGTACCTACCATGTGCCAGGCATTGTGCTAAGGACTTTAAAACTATCTTATATGATGGTCAGAACAATTCTAGGAGATAGGTGTTATTATTCTTCCCATTTCATTTTCAAAGAAACTGGGGCAGAAAACAAGTTAAATGAATTGCTTCTGGTCACATAGCTAGTAAATATTAGAGATTTGAGACTACATTTGATCTCAGGTGCTGCTTACCTGCCACAGACCATATCTTCATCATCTCTATATCCCCCTATATTTCCCTACAATATCTAGTACAAGGCTTTGCATATAATGCTCAAGATATATCTGCATACAGAATGAACAAATGAATGAATGACATTATAAAGTTATCAGTCCATATCCTAGAAAATTCATAACAAAAGTAAATAATATTCCTTTATCATAAATCTAAGAATTTCAAAGGGTTATTCTGTGGCCTCGTTATAAGACATCTGCTTAGAGTTCTTGATAACTCTAAAAGCAAAAGGCAGAGAATCATCACTTATGAGACTTTAGAAGGAAGTTTAGACCCAGGAGATCATGCATATATACAAAAAGGTCAATTGTCCCAAATATATGAAGCATCTAAGAACTATATTGTATATAAATTGAATATGTGTCCTGCTCAGCAACTGAGGGCAAATACCACTGGATGTTGGTTAGGCAATTGTTTACACAATAGGAAGAATGATAGAAAATACATTCTACCTACTTCACTTGGCAAGAATATAGAAATGGGCCAAGAATCTGAGAAGAAATAGGGGGAAATGGATTATCAACTAGAAAAAAGAATGAAACAACCTCTTCTGTTGTCTTCTTTCATAACCATCCTAATTATCCTCATAAAGAAGTGGAAGAACAATAGGTGTCCTAATTATTTAAATATTTTCATGTTGAGTCTTCAGATTTCAGTATGGCTATTTTTTTTTTTCTCTATGGGCACAGATTACAATTTCTCCACATCTCCTCATTATGTTTGATTAATCTATGTCTTCCCACAGGCTCCATACATAGCATACCTACAAAGTATCCTTCCTTTAGGTTATTTAGTATTTGTCATCTACCAAGGCAACAAACAGAGTTTATTATTCCTTTTTTGTTTTTAGCCACATAAATGGACCACTCTCTTTTCTGTTCAAACATTTCTTTGATAGTCTTTTTCACATAACCAAATTGGTAATAGAATGCAACTAACTGACTATCCAATAGGATTGAACATTTATTTCAATGGCATTTTACAGATTGCATTTGTAGGCTTCTCTCTAGCAACTAACAAATCACTATTATACTTCCTGGCTTCTTTTTTGAGGTTAATGTAATAGAGGCAAAAGGTTTATTAACTACCTTTTCCAGTAAAATTCTGTCCCTCTGGATGAATTACCATCAGAGTCTAGATACTGCTTTCCTTTCCTTTAATATGTAACATTCAATTTGAATGTGTAAAGTATAAAACTTTGTGTAAAATAGCATCTGAACTCCTTTTCCCCTGTCACAAATTGGTTTCCAAATCTTTTCTAGGTATCACTCAAGGATAATAGAAACCATTTAATTGGGAAAATGAAGCATGAGACTATGTAGGGTTTTTAGAGCTTTGATAAAGTCTGCAGATAGGCTTAGCAGGTGCTATGTTTTATTTCATTTTCATGCCAAGTGAAGTAAGTAGAATATATTTTCTACTGAAGACACAACTCCCCAAAGCAAAAAAAAAAAAAAAAAAAAAGCAGAAAAAGGAAGGAAAATGTGTTTACTAGGTACATTATACAAAATGCAATGATTTTTGAATGCAAAGGATAAGTGAATGTGTATATTAAATAAGTTCAGCCCTGTGTGTCTTGAATTAAACTATACTTGGTTTATTTGTTCCTTGAAAATAAAAAAAAATAAAGATAAAAAAAATACTGGAATGCTCTGCTGCATAACTAAAATTCGGTCTGAAATCACTACTGTCTTAATTATTACCCTGTTAAGCTCAGAATAGCTGTTAACACTGAATATTTAAATTGTTCAACATACTTAGTCTGATAGGATAGGTTTTGAAAAAAAAAATCCCGAATCAAGGGCAAAGCATGCCAAGAGCATCCAGACAATATTGATAGGAAATATGAGAAGAAAACCATAATTTACTTGAGGCACCAGCTCATTTCCAAGGCAGATGCAACTGCTGATTTTACATTAATAATATACTTGTACTCAGGATGTGGAAGAGGGTCTGAGGAGAAAGGAGAAAAGAATGTGCTAAATACTTTGCAGGTGATTTAGACAGACATTAGAATAGTAAGATTTTTATGTGCTTATTTTTTCATTTGTCCAATGGCTATCTGTTGATCTCTTAATTACTATTTGCCCTGCCCTATACAAGGTAACTTGCATAAGTACTACAGAAATAGAGGAAATAGCAGTTACTCAAAATAATGTAGCAAACCTGAAATTTGGAGTCCACCTGTAGTTTAGGATCTCAGATCTGTCATTAACTGAGTGTGGAATCTTGGAAAACCCATTTAACTTGGAAAATCTCAGTTTTTTGTTTTTGTTTTTTCATCTATAAAACACAGATTTAAATCAGAGCAAACTTTCCAGGTCCATTCTAACTCTCAATCTAAGATCCAGGAAACAATTTAAGGCACGAGATTTGCCAATCAATTACTTTGCTGTGATTATTTAGTTATTGCCCTTTGGGGGTGACTCTGTTACTCCTTTTGGGGTTTTCTTGACAAAGATATTGGAGTGGTTGATATTTCCTTTTCCAGCTCTTTTTTTTTTTTTTTTTTTTTGCTTGTTTTGCAGATGAAAAGACTGAGGAAAAAGGTCACAGCCCAGGGTCACAAAGCTAGGAAGTGTTTTTGGCCAGATTTTAACTCAGGAAAATGAGTCTTCTGGTCCTAAGCTCTACACTTTATCCAAGCTCCTCTTAGCTATCTCTAAATGATTGTGCAACACTTGAGCTAATATGAAATTTTTCTGTTAGCTCAAGGGTTAGACCATCAAATTCATGATGCTATAAAATTCTTTACATATAGAAATTGGATGCTTTATTCTTTTACAGCCACAAATGACAATGAGTTTGTCTTTCATAACTGGAGTTCTTTCATTCACATATCTCAACAAAGTATATTTCTTATTATTTCTTAATATTTCTAGTAATGTTTGAACCATTGTTTGGTCATGTTTAGTATGGAGAAGAGAAGATTTAGTGGCTGATATTATAATTGTTTTCAAGTACTTGAAAAGTTGTCATATGCAAAAGGAATTGTACTGACTTCAGGAAGCAGAACCAATAATGCTGATGGTGTCTGTGGTAATAATATTGGTGGTAATGAAAGGGTATTATGAAGTAGAAATATGAAATGAAATTGGGAAAGTATAATAGTTCAATTTGCAACACAAAACAATTATGACAGAGGCATTTATCACAGGTTACAAAGATCTGTCATTTATTACATGAAATAGCTTCATAGACTTAACCAAATATGACTAGAGAAGTCTGAATCATAAGTGGTTAAGTGACTAGTTTCTGTATTCTGGAACCTTTAAAGTCTCATGGATAGGAGGAACTTGGTAAAGTCTAGGGAGTAAAGGGAGGAGTGTAGGAGGAGTTGAGAGATTCTAGGGAGAGATCAAATAGGAACCAGGAGTAATTGACCAGGTCCCAAGCAGTCTCAGAAGCTGGAGACAGGATGGATGGATTAAAGTTACTAAAAATGGAGGGCTGGTGAGCTGATTAAAAGTTCCAGCTTCATATCATTATATTTTAGCAAGCCATTCTGAAAAAACTGACCTCTTGCATTTCCTGACAAAGTGAAGAGAATGGGCTGGTTTAAAGTTCACATCATGACTTTCTTAACTATGCTAATAAGATGATCTGGGAAAACCTATATTTTTTGAGTGTGAATATGACTAATATAGGAATAGGATGGGCTTATTTTAGCATTTCCTAACAAGGGAACGGAATAAGCTAGTTTTAGAGTTCATATCAATAACAGCAATAATAACATTTATATAACAGTTCAAATTAATAAGACACAATATATTTTATTCAATTTTGTCTTCATAATAATTTTGGTAGGTAGGTGCTATAATCATACAAAATTTTATAGACAGTTGAGAAAGACGGAGGTTAAATGATTTGCCCAAGATCAACTAGCTAAAATTTAAGAAGGATTTCAATAATATCTGAAGACAAATTTGAACTCAGGTCTTCCTCAATTCATACTCAGTCCTGAATACATGATAGCACTTAACTGCCTCTAAGACCAATGGGCGAAAATTATTAAGGGGCCAAATTTACCTTCATATCAGGGGAGAAAGCACAAAACAAAACAAACAAACAAACAAAAAAAATCTTCATAACAATCAGTGTTCTCCAAAGGCAGAATGAGAATCTTTGAGAAGTGGTGGGTTTATCTGCCTTGATAGTCCACAAATAGAGGCCACTTTTTATATATATTAAAGTGGGCACTCCTTTTTCTACGTGAGAGTTGAACTAGATGACTATTAGGATGTGTTTTTCCTCTCAGATTACATAGTTCTGTGAAGTAAGACCTTTGTTTAGGCACTATCATTAGTATCATCAATAATAGCTGACTTTTTTTTTAATTAAAGCTTTTTATTTGCATAACATATGTATGGGTAGTTCCTCAACATTGATCTTTACAAAGCTTTCCATTACAAATCATCCCCCCATTCCCCTCCCCTCCTCTAGATGGCAGGAAGTCCACTACATGTTAATTATATTAAAATACTTGACAAGTCGAATATATGTATACATATTTCCATAGTTATCTTGCTGTGCAAGAACAATTGTATCTACATGAACAAAAAATATCTGAGAAAGGAAACACAATGCAAGCAAACATCGATAGAGATCATGTAAATGATATGTTGTGGTCCACATTTCATATCCCTCTCTCTGGGTGTATATGGTTTTCTTCATTGAACAATTGGAACTGGTTTGAGACATTTCATTTTTGAAGACAGCCATGTCCATCAGAATTGATCATCATATAGAATTGTTGTTGTCGTGTATAATGTTCTCCTGGTTCTGTTGATTTCACTTAGCATCAGCTCATGCAAGTCTCTCCAGGCCTCTCTGAAATCATCCTGCTGGTCATTTCTTACAGAACAATAATATTCCATAACATTCATATACCATAATTTATTCAGCCACTCTCCAATTGATGGGCATCCATTCAGTTTCCAGTTTCTAGCCACTACAAAAAGGGCTGCCACAAACATTCTTGCACATGTGGGTCCCTCTCCCTCCTCTAAGATCTCTTTGGGATATAAGCCCAACAGAAACACTGCTGGGTCAAAGGGTATACACAGTTTGATAACTTTTTGAGCATAACTCCAAATTGCTCTCCAGAATGGTTGGATCCGTTCACAGTTCCACCAACAATGTATTAGTGCCCCAGCTTTCCCACATCCCCTCCAACAATAGCTGATTTTTATGCCTCTTTACAATTAACAAAGTGATTTATATCCATTATCCTTTTCGATTATCATAACAATCAAAAAGCAAAACAGGAGAACAATATTTAATGTCTTTAAAAAAGGAAATCTTTGGGGCTCAGAGAATTTTAGACTGGTAGGTAGAACAGTGAGTAATAGAGCTAGTAGTATCAGAGGAAGGGTTTGATCTTGGGCCTTCCTAACTACAAGCTTGGCTCTCTATCTTGCTGTCTTGCATACAGTAGATATGTAATATATGCTTGTTGCGCTAAGTTGAATTCATAATTTTCATTCTTTGAAATGATTCAGCATAAAATAGATTTAGCTTTATTAAGAAAGGATATCTCTTTTAGCCTACTCTAGGTTTCCTAAAGATTCTAACACTGACCTTGAAGTTAGTGATATGATTTGTAATGACAATTGTTAGTATTTAGAAAATTTATACCTCTTATTACATTAGAAAAAAAATGCATATACTGTGCTTAATTTGTGTGTGTTTGCATGCACATGTGTGCATATATAATCTAACAGCAAGTCCTTTTATTTGATGATAAATTTCAGGGTCAAAATAACATAAACTTGATGCATATTTGCATTTGTCACAATTTCCCTAACATTTCTCAAGAATTCCATCTTTTTGTGTCCTTTTTTGAACCATTTTTATTAAGAGTAATATCTAAAGTGTTTCCTGTAAAAGAAGACTTTTGTTGGGACTTAAAAGGAAGCTTGGCAAGACAGTAAGGAAAGATGAGGAGAAAGAACATTCCACCCATGGGAGACAGCCAGAAAAAATGCCTAGAGCCCAGAAATAGGGTATCTTTTTCATGTAACAACAAAGAAAACAGTGCCAGTAGATTAAAGATTATGAGTTGAGGCTACATTATAAAAGAACTTTAAATACCATAAAGGATTTTCTTTTGATCCTGGAGGTGAGAGGGACCCACTGGATGTCATAGGTGAAGGTGATATGGTCAAGATTTGTACCTTAGGAAAATCACATTAGTGGCTGAATGGAGGGTTGCTTAGAGTGAAGAGAGACTTGAGACACAGACCCATACAGACTTGCACCAGAGTGGTAGTAATATCAAAGAAGTGAAAGGAGTATATTTGAGAGATGTGGCAAAGGTGAGATTCACAGAGCTCAGCACAAAATTCAGTAGGGGGGTAAAAGATAGTGCTGAATAGGATGACATTTTAATTGCAAGCCTGAAGAATTAGAAAATGGTGTTGCCCTCTAAAGGAATAGAGAAAGAAGGAGGGAATCGGGATTTAGAGTAAAAAATAATGAGTTCTGTCCCTTTGAACACCATTTCTATGATCCCATGACCCTATTATTTTCCTAAGCAAGCCGACAGTATATGACAAAACATTTCTGAAAGATGATTCTAAAAGATTTATGTAAATTAATAGAAACAGATGGACAGTTTAGTCTCCTCTCAAATCTTTGGTTGATTAATTCTTAGCTTAAAAACTTCCAGAAATACTAATAGGAACAGATGATGAAACTTACTTCTCTGGTGGCACATGCTGATTGACACAGTGGCTGCATTAGTTGGCTTTCTTTCTATAAAAAGGGAAAGGTCAATAATAGGTTCAAGTGATAAAAAATGAAGATGATATTAAAAATGAAAATAATAACCATAATAAAACTTGTTGGAAAGGATTTTATTTTTGGTTTATTTTAAAAGAATTAAGGTTGGGGTTAAATTACTCAATAGGAACCCAACAGGAAGAGAAATACATGATCTTCTAGTAGAAAATATTCAACCCTGCCTCAGTTTTTGGAAGACATTGTAGTCATCTCCAAAAAGTTTATTCCAACAGTGGATTTGTATTTTTCAAGATGATCCAAAATATCCTGACTTACCTTTATTCAAAAGAAAAATAAACTGAGGTTTAAATTTAGACACTTTAACTTGCACAAAGATTTTTTCATGATTATATCAGTATGGTTCTGGCCAAAAATGAGCATAATTAAATGTTTTCCTTTCTATTAAGACATGTTCATATCATCACATTCTAAGTTCTGCAAAGTGAACTTTTTCTCCCCTCATTAAGAGCTTTTTTTGAACACATCACTAAGTTCTTTCTGACAATACCTTAAATGTATATAACACTTGGTGGAGTACAAAGGGCCTTCACATATATAATTACATACCCCTAGACTACAAGATTAATGGGGCAAGTTGTATGATTCCCATTTTATCAAAGAATGAACAGACTTGGAGAAAAAATTGCTTCCTCAAGGACATATAGCTAGTGACTGGTAGAGGTAAATTGCTGACCTAGTACAGTTCTCATTCTTTAATCAATTCAGCAAACATTTTAAAGGGCTTATTTGTATACAGGACCTTGTTTTGACTAAGGGATCTTCTTTTGGGAAAAGGGTGGGGTGAAGATGTGTATAGGAAACAATCTGAATCATTGATTTCATCAATGGATGGAATGGAATGGAAATGTTCTGGCCCAAAACATTAGCAATTGACTATAACTGATAGGCTTAGAAAGTTAATTGGATTTATAGAAGAATTGCACATGTTTAACATATATTAGATTACTTGCTTGGATAGGGAAAAGGGAAAGGAAGGAAAAAAATTTGAAACACAAGGTTTTGCAAGAGTGAATGTTGAAAACTGTCTTTGCATATATTTTGAAAATTAAAAGCCATTATTTAAAAAAAGAAAAAAAATTAATTGGGTCACTGTTAGATTAAGTAACTTGATTTGGAATGGTCAGAATCTATCAGGCAGTACTTGAAGTCTTCCCAATTCTGAAAAACCAATTCTCTGTTATGTTATAGTGTCTCTTAGTGGGACTACCCAAATGAAAAATGACATTATCCTTGCTCTCAAAAATCTTATACTCAGTTTAATTTAATTGTAACTAGGTGGCAAAGTCCATAGAATGCTGGCCTGGGGTCAGGAACTCATCTTCCTGAGTTCAAATTTAGCGGCAGACACTTAATTATCTGTGTGACCTTGGGCAAACCATTCAACCCTGTTTATTTCAGTTTCTTTACCTATAAAATGACCTGGAGAAAGAAATGGCAACCCACCCCAACATCCTGCCAAGAAAAACTTAAATGGGGTCAAAGACTTGGACAAGAATGAAAACAATATATTCTCACATTGCTGTTCTGTACCAGTAGAGGTACTTTTTACAACAGCAGTTACCTACACAGAAATCACAGTTCTAGACTAAATAAATGTACAGTTCTATTGTTATTGTAGCATATAAGGTCCTTGAAGTCTATTGTCAGCAGATTATAAACTGATTAGCATTCAAATGGAGATGGATAGTATTAAATTTGTTGCTTGCAGAATTGGTCATGAATTATTACATGTAAATGTTACATGTGTTTCATATATATGAATCTCTCCATTTTGGAACTCTGGTCATCCTCCCTTCCTGCTTAAGATGTATTTGTGAAACAGAATTCTCTAGGTTTATAGGAAATATTGCTACTATCCTTTTGTCATTTCATTAAATGCCTTTGTCTTGAACTAATCATGTCCTCTGACTAAAAATAAACACACCATTGGAGTTTTGTGAATTGTAGTTTCAGAGGTAAAGACTCAGAATACCCTGAATTGGTAGATATTCCCAGGGAACTCCAATTATGGTTGCAAGTTGTGGAGATAGCCTAAGGAGAATGCTGCCAACATAGTGTATATAAAGACATGTAAATAAATATATACATATATACAGATTCATATCCATTAGGGTTTTTTCCTTTATGAAAAAATGTACATTAACTAGGGGGACTGAATGTGGATCACAACATAGTACCCTGACCTTCTTTTCTGCTTACTTGTTCTCTTCCCTCTCATTTTTTTTTCTTTTCTCTTCTCCTATGTAGCATGACAAACATGGAAATGTGTAGAAGAACTGCACATGTTTAACCTATTTTGGACCACTTGCTATCCAGGAGTAGAGGGAGGAAAAAAAAAAAAACACAGAACACAAGGTTCTGTAAGGGTGAATGCCAAAAACCACCCTTGCATATATCCTGAAAAACAGAAAGCTATTATAACAAAATAGAAAAAAATGTACCTGAATAGTCTTCCCTCCTTCCAACTCTCCAGATGTCATAATCTAAAACTATGCTGCTACTTTATGTAAGTGAATATTTTGGGGGAAAACCCAAATTATCTGCAAGTTTAATTTCTCTTGTATTATATTATAAATTATTTAAACACAAAAGTCCCCATGAAAGATACTGAATAGCATTATTACTTTTCTTATATTAGTAAAATAATCTCAACCCACTTCAGCAATGGTCTTCTCTTCAAAAGTTGAGGAAATAGTTTGCTTTTTAGTAGTTTCTTGGCAAAACTGGCCAGGAAGTGAGATCTAAGACAGGTTTTTCTATCCCTTCAGCAAAGTGAACTTTGCTGTAGATACTAGGCCAAATAGTTTCTAAGTCTAGGGACAAAACTTTGTAAAGATGTTAATCCTTTTAAAACAAATCTAGACGAATTTAAACAATAAAGGGGAAAGTGGATACCTCATTGGGACTCCAATCTCTTTTACATTAAAAGTTCCATATCAAAATCAGAATTATTTTTATAGATGATGGGCAGTTCCTCACTAACAATTTTCTAAATTGCCTAATAATTTTATGTAGCATAATTAAAAGAATTCTGCTTGTGTATTATCCCTTCTCTGCTACCATCTGAATACAAATTAAGGGCAATCATTCTAGTTAAGCTTTAAAGTAGATACTTAAATTATAATAGTATGATATAGCTACATAAAACTAAAATAGCAGGTTAGTGATTGAAATATATATTTTCCCCCTCTTAACAATAATAATTGCATCTATTTTGAGGAATAGTTCATGGCAAAATGTGCTTTCTGATTAAGAATAGTCGACTGAATAAAACAAAATTCATGAATGATGAATTTGTTCCCTCAGCATCCCAAACTTCCATGTCTAAAATCTTACTCCTATTTGTCTAGAATACAACTCCTCCTTTCCTGTGTCTCCCTCCAGCCCTAACATCACCATTTGCTTATGGTGGCAGCATTCTCCCAGTCATTCAGATTTTAAAAAAACACACAAACCCTTCCAATTACTTGTGACTTCTTCCTTTTTCTCACCTCCCACATTTAGTGGACAGCCTGCCAAGTGCTGGAGCCTACATTTGCAATTTCTTTCCCATCTGTCTCTTTGCTCCTCCATACTCCTTAAACTCTCTCCACCCTAATTCTGGCTCTTCTTACTTAGCTCAGTCTTAGCCATTATAAAATACCAATCAATATTTCAAAGTCATGCCCACTTTTTTTCCTTTTCCCTTTTCTGCTCAAAAAAATGAGCATAATGCTATGGGTAAAAGTACTAGATTTGATATTAGAACTAGGACTGGATTTAAATCTTGTATCCATTATCTATTTATCTGTGTGAACCTTGTTAATATACATTTATTTTCTAAGTCTTCCTTTGATCAACTCTAACAATGAATTGACTACAATAATAAGTAATCTCTAAGGTCTTTGTAGCACTGATAGGAAGGAGAAGAGGGGAAGGGAATAACAATTTGTGTAGCACCAACCATGTGCCAGGGATATACTAAGAACTTTACAAATATCTCATTTGATGTTTGTAACAATATTTCCATGTAAGTGCTATTAGTATTTTCATTCTATAGTTGAGGAAACTGAAAAAAGAGGTGATGAATAATTTGGCTAGAATCACACAGCTAATAAAGGTATGAGGCTATATTTTAACTCAGCTCTTCTGGTTTCAGATCCTATCCACTAGGCTACCTTGCTGCTTGATAATTAATGCATGTTACATGGCAACTGTGTAGCCTTTTCTGAAGAGGGCACCAACATCTCCTTTGTGCAACAATCACAGCATTGCAATTCTGTGATCCAGACTCAGATCCCAACTCAGTTATGTGAAATTAGTTGTCTAATAGTATCCTTATGATTTCTAGTGAAGTAATCAGTAATAATGTGCTAAATTGAAAAGAGCTTCTGAGAACATAACAAAATATACTTCTTTTTGCTTAGTAGAAAGGTTGGGGTAGGGGTAGGGAATCAGCTATAGTGTTGCAGTTATAGTTATTTATATTGTTTTTCCTGTATTTGTTATTCTTAAATGTTTATCATTGGTTTTTAGGGAGGGTTCCATGGTGGAGGAGAGTATAGCAGAAAATTATTGTGGTATGGAATAAAAAAAGGATATCACTAAAAACTCTTTCTAAAGTATTGACAGAAGTGAAATAGGTACATATTAACCAGTCTTATGGAGACCAGGCCTATACCTTTGTGGTCTTTCTCATTAATGAGAGATATTTTAGGCCAATAGAAAAAAATAATTTTTCATAAAAAGAATATTTTAGTTTTCCCTGGCATCACTTCAGATCAGTATGGCTGCTCTTTTCATTTTCCTACATTTCATTTCATTTTCTGTCTTATTCTCCCAAACACATTAATTCTTTACTTCCTCATTGCTGACGAGGACACTCCCATTCTTCCAAGCATCCATGTTTTATTCCTTGTTATCCTTTTCCTTATTCTTCTATCTCAATTAGATTCCATCTTTTGTAGATTCTACCTTCTTAACATATCTCCCTTTCTCTGACTAATGTCCATTCACAAAAGCCTCTATTCTAGTTAAGGCCAAGAAAACCCCCTCATCTGAACTATTGCAATAGAACTAGCTCTCCTTCCCTCTAGTCTCTTTCATTAACAATGCAGTCTGACAGTTTTGTCACACTAAGAAAACAATTCAGTTGCTCCCTATTGCCACTTGATAAAACATACATACAAACCCTCCACAGTGTGATTATTGTCTATTTTTCCAGAATTATTTTATATTACTTCTCTCAAAGTCTGTTTTCTAGTCAAACTGGCTTCCCAGCTTTTCTGCATGAATGACACCACCTTTTCAGCTTTGGAGTCCATTCATTTTGTTTTAAATGAATTCTCTCTTCACTCCCACTTTACAGAATGCAGAGTTTCTTTTAAAGAACAAAATGCAATTTTCCATAAAAAGCTTCAGCTGATCTCCATCAGCTTCTCCAGACTTCCCCTACCTCCAGTTATTAACTTCTACATCCCACGAGATATTACTTTGCATATATATGGTATCATCTTATATGTCTTATGTAGTATATTCTCACTTTTTATATCCTCCCCAGCAGAATGTAAGTTGTTTGAAGGTATGGCTTATTTTGCTTTTGTTTTTGTGTTCACTGACTAGAGTTTGGGACAAAGTATTTTTTTTTTTTAGTGTTTATTTACTCAAATTGAATTATTCAATATTTATCTTTTAAATATCTGACTTGGAGGCAATTACAGGATGGGAAGATCTGGGGGGAAAGCCAAAACTATAATCCCTTTCAGTATTTGAAAGAACTTTAATTAAATATCTTTGCGTTTTCTGCCAAGTATTTTCATCCATTTCATCTAGCTTGTTTTACTTAGAGTATGATCAATAAAAGCATCAGCTTGACTTGATAAAGACAGATAATGTGGAGAAGGTCATGTCTTTGACATCACTAAGAAAGTAAATGGAAAAAAAAAGACCCCAAAACACAACTATAAAACATTGTTGTTATTAATAATCATAAGATCATAAATTTAGAGCAGGATAGGGCTTTAGATATCATTAAGTCCTACTTCCTCTTTTTAGAAATAAGGAAACTGAGCCATAAAAAGTTAAACAAGTAGTCCAGGTTTAGATGGCTAATAAGTTTTGTGGCAACATTTCAAATTAGTCTTCCTGACTCCAGTTCCACTGCTTTGTTTACTATAGCACCTAGCTGTCTCACTTGAATTTCATCTTTAATATTATTGTGACTACTTAATTCCCTAGCAAATTATATTGATTGCATTATACAATGGGGCCCATAACATAATATAATCTACTTGTAATGTTTTAATAAAGATATGTACAATAAATGGGTCGCTATTCTTTGAAAAATTTGAACAGGCCTATATTTTTTACTTGTTTCCACTGGATATGAAAGTTATTAAGACCCTTAAACATCAGAAGATTTTAAATTTGGAAGAGTCAAAATGGCTCAGGGTCATTTACTCTGATCCATTCATTTAACAGAAGAAGACATTGAGACTGGTAAAGCTGAATAATTTGCAAAAGTTCATAGAAGCAATCAACATCAGGGTTAGAATTTAGACTGAGATCTCATTTCTCCAAGGTCAAAGCTCTTTCTGGGATTTCTTGTTGCCTCTAGTAATCTAGCCCAACTTTAACTAGCAGCATGACTTTGTTCTACAGTTTCTCTAGCTAGTTTCTTCTTGAAGACTCTGGGTGAGGAGGAAAACAGTGTATTGGTTTCTCCCAATAAACCCATACCACTTTGTGGCAAATTTAATTGTTTAACTCAATAAAAATCAAGTAAGTTACTTTATATACAGGGCAATATGCTGGGTGATAAAATGTCAAAGATGATTTCTATCACACCCCTGCTATTAAGACACTAACATTCTAATAAGGGAAGAGCGTATGAAGTGCCTAATAGTATATTACACAAAGGATACTGGGAACAAATAGCAATTCCAAATTCTCTAAGAAACTTTCCATAATAATGGAAAATTTCCTGGAGACAGCAACTAAGTTGAGTTTTAGAGAAAAGTAAAAGGATATCAACACATAAAAATGAGGTAAGAGTATATTCAGATCATAAGGGCTCCTTGGGCAAATAATAAAACAAAATGAGAAATAAATGAAGTTTTTGTTTTTTTTTATTTTTCCTGTTGGGCAAAATACACAGTGCAGCAAGATAAATAGTTGGAAGCCAGTATTTTGTAGAACCTTAGATGCTAGTCAGTTAGACAACTATTAAGCCACTATAATGTGTTAAGCAATGTACTAAATCCTGGCTAAGCATTTATGTTTTATTCAGTGAGCAATAGGGAATCACTGAAGTAATTTTAATGAAGGAATTACATGTGGAGATTACTAGGTAATGTGATTTTTCTACTAATATAAAGTATAGACTATAGAGATGAGAGGGGTTTCACCAGGAAGTCTTACTCACAATCCAGATAAGATTTAATTATGATTATCTGTGTAGTCTTAGTGTAAAGAACAGGGTAGATAGAAGAAAAATGATTAGGGATGGAATTGACAAAAATATTCAATTTATTAATTAAGGAGACTCAGGGAAAGGAGAGAAATTAATGTTTGATTTTGAGCAAGGATTATGGAATTGATGACTAAGATTTCATTTTTTTATTAATAGCTTTTTATTTTCAAAATAAATGCATAGTTTTCAGCATTCATCCTTGCAAAACCTTGTATTCCATTTTTTTCTCCCTCCCTTCCCCATACCCTACTCCCCAAGACAGCAAATACTCCAATTTAAGTTAAGCCATTTTCCTAAACATATTTCCATATTTTTTATGCTGCACAAGAAAAATCAGATCAAAAGGGGGGAAAATGAGAAAGAAAAAAAAAGCAGGCAAAGAACTGCAAAAAAGGTGAAAATATTATGTTATGATCCACATTTAGTCCCCATAGTCTTCTTTCTTGATGCAGCTGAGTCTCTATTACCAGTCTACTGGAATTGGCTGAATCACCTCATTGTTGAAAAGAATCAAGTCCCTCAAAATTGATCATCACATAATCTTGTTGTTGCTGTGTACTATGTTCTCTTGATTCTACTCACTTCACTTAATATCAGTTCAGTCTCTCCAAGACTTTTTGAAACCATCCTGCTGATTGTTTGTTTTTTCTTTTTTTAAGTTATTAAAGCTTTTTATTTTCAAAACATGTATAGATATTTTTCAACATTCATCTTTGAAAAACCTCGTGTTCCAAATTTTTTCACTCTTTTACCTCCAACTTCTCCCCTAGATGGAAAGTAATCCAAAATATATGGAACAGGTACAATTTTTCTAAACATATTTCCACAATTATGCTGCATAAGAAAAATCAGCTCAAAAAGGTAAAAACATGAGAGAAAACAAAATGAAAGCAAACAACAAAAAGAGTGAAAATACTATGTTGTGATCCATACTCAATACCCACAGTCCTCTCTCTGGGTGCAGATAACTTTCTTCATCATTAGATTATTGGAACTAGTCAAATCATCTCATTGTTGAAAAGAGCCATGTCCATCAAAATTGATTATCATATAGTCTTGCTGTTGTCATCCATGTACAATGATCTCCTGGTTCTACTCACCTTACTTAGTTGATGTCTTTACAAACCTTTTTGAAATCATCCTGTGGAATGTTTCGTAAAGAACAATAATATTCCATAGTATTCTTATACCATAACTTATTCAGCCATTCTCCAACTGAAGGGCATCCCCACTCATTTTCCAGTTTCTTAGAAGACTATGATTTTAATGGAAATATTGGACTTAGCAAAAACTTGAGCTGGAGATGACTTCAAGACATCTAAGTTGGAATGTGGAACTATGATTTCCTGGAAAGAATGGAGTTGAACCAATAGATACAGGAAACCTCTGAGTGAATGTGCAATTAATTCCATTTTTCTGGATGAAATGACAAAGGGAGAAATTACCAAGGGAGCAAAGAAAGCTGAAGAAAAAAGTTGAGAAATCATCTAGATTCAGCAATAGGAAGAAAATGATCCTCTAATAAAGCAGACCAAGAAGGTCTAGTTAGGAAGGAGGATAAGGAAACTCAAAAGAGAAGGCCAATATCCCAGAAAAGGAAATAGTCAACAGGGTATAGTTCTTTGGAAATGTCAAGGAATATAAACACTGGGAAAAAGACTTAAGTAGGACCTTAAGAATTACTGAGGGGTACTAATGATTAACTTGGAGAACAAGGTAGGCATTAAACATCAGAAGTTATAATGAAAAGAAAAAGCAAATTCAGAAGTTTGGTCATCAAAGAGGAGGAAAGATAGGAAATTATAAGCAAAATTCAAATTTTGAATTCAAACGTTGGTGGTAGAATAGTAATATAATGAGGTAGATAATAGTGATATAAAAGGTATGCCTGTAGAGGAAAAAAAAAAGTAATTAAAAAATGGTAGTTCATTGGAATCTGAAAGGAAGATGACTCAGGAAGTCAGTGAGCTAACAAGCTGAATGGCGTGAATATTGCAATCAACAAAACTGAAACACAGATGTTGTGGTGAAGAAGATTTCAGGGAAGCAAGATGGGAAGATCATATGAAAGTAATGAAGTGAGAATAACATGGATCCTGATAGGGAAATATAGATAATGGAAAAAGATATCTAATATCTTCTTTGCCAAATCTAATCACTTTTTTTTAATCTTAATCCATCTTGACTTCATTTCAGGTTTTAATATTATTGATCATACTCTTCTCCTACATCTTCCCCCTTTTTCAGCTTTTGATGAAACTATTTCTCCTCCTGTCTATTTGACCACTCCTTCTTAGTCACTTATACTGGCTCTCATTATGACCACTAACTATGGATAACCCTCAAGGTTTTGTCCCAGAATCCTGTTCTCTTTTCCTTCTATATTATCTCAGTTGATAACATCATCCTTTCTCATAGGTCTATCCTTATTACAGATGATTCATATATGTATGTATCCACACAGGTATGCATATATAAACATACAATTATTTATATTATATTTGTAGATATATGCATAAGTATATCTATACATATGTTTTATATAAGTATATAATTATATGTCTTTTTCTATCTCTACACACAAACACACCTGTATATTTATAAGCATGTGCACATATGCTCGTAAAAATACACACAGATGTCTAAAGTCAAGGAACTAGAGGATTTTGTCGAAGGGACATCAAGAAGACAAGTGTCATTGGTGAAAAGTAAAATAAAAAATGCTTTGAAAGGTCAGAAAAATAAAAAAAGGTTAGACTTAAATTCCAAATAGGTGATTTTATATTTGATCTTTTATTCTATAGAGTGGATGGGAAGGAGGTATGAAATAGTTATGATTGAACTTCCAGAAAATAACTCTGGCAGTTCAAAAAAAGCTGTACTACCAGAGTGTTATCAATATTTATGTCTTATCTATCTCTCAGTTGATTTTATCTATGTATCTATGTATTTGTCTGCTATTTCCAGTCCTAATCTCTCCCAGTTTAGTATCATCAAATGCTTTTGGACATCTGAAAGTTAATATCCTATAGGTGTGTCACACTCAACATATTCAAAAGAACCCACTGTGTTTCTTCCCATATCTTGCATTATTGAATTTTTTTTTTTCTGTATCTGTCAAGGACAATAGTGTCTTGCCTCCCTCCCTTAGTCACAGTGTTCACAACCTAAGTGTCATACTTAGTATCTATCATAAGTGTCTATCACATTCATTGTATATATTCAATCTATTATAAGTCTACCTTCATAACATTTAATATATGTTGATTTCTCTCTATTCTTATAGACGCAATCCTGGTACATGCTCATATGACCTCACTTGGACAACTGCATTAGACTTCTGTTTTTTCTTCCTGCCTTATTCTTCACCAAGCCAAATCACTTGGTATTCATTAGACTATATTTTCTTTTATAACTGTGAATATCTTTTTGGCTCTCTACTCACATCCTTAGTTCGCATCATGAGAAGTCACATATCTAACTATAATCTCCCTAATTGGGATATAAACTCTACCTTCTCTTAATAGCCGCTAAATATTGCTTAAAATTCTTTTCAAGTGATTAAATAGAAGCTTCCATCAAGATATAATAGGATAATTTCCCTACATGTTAAATTACAAAATCAGAACATAAAAGTATCTTCTAAACAAGAATCAGGATGGTACATATGAAAATTATGTTGAGTGTGGAGTCAATGAAACAGAGTTTCACTCCTCACTCTACTTCTAACTACCTGGGTTAATATTTGAATGTCATTGAACTTATTTAGACATCAGTCTTCAAATCTATGATACTGACCCTAAGCCCTATTTTACACAACAGGCATATTATTGTCTAGACACTCTGAAACCAGGGAATAACTTGAAAGATCTCACTTCTTAGTGATATTTAATATTCAGTACCTTGAATAGGATTATTAAAGTTTGAAGATAATTTGTAATGGTTACCTTAATATTTAAGGGAAAGGATGTGGAGATGGCCCTTGTTTTCATATCTTCCTGCCATTTGGGTAAAAATGTTTCTGCTTTATTTACAGAATTAGAATCAAGTTGCTTAATGTATCTGTTGAAGGTCATCCAATTAGAACTGTGGCATACATAGGAAGGACCAGAACCCAACTCTAAATATGGGATCATAGGCTAATGATTTTGAAATTGATCAATTTGGGAATTAATCTAAAGGACATGTTAATTGAAAGCATTGACTAATGAGGAAAAAAGAAAACTTTCACAGCATTAACTAAGTTTTTCAATATTAGAAAATATGCCTAATGTATCTCTTTATTGTTGCTGCTTTTACCATTTTGGCACAAGGCTAGAATATTTGTGAGGGCAATGGTCACAGAGGATTGTGTCCAAAGTGGATTCCATGTGTATGCTTGGTAATTTATTTGAGCATTCTCAATATCAAATGAAAAAAAAAAAGTTGAGATAGAAAATCAGCAATAAGGAACAGAACTTTTAGTATTCTGAAGAGCTTTAAGAAGGGATGGCATGAGAGTACAGGGGAAGAGGAATATGTAGGTAGAACATTTTTGAATGTATGCAAGAAGACACTTTTCTGGATGTCACTAAAGCAGAAGAAAGAATATGGGACAGATCAAGGCAGCAAATTTGAACTCTGAAACACAAAGGAAAAGGAATTTAAATATTCCTTATATATTAAATATTCCTTATATATTAAAGGAATAATAAAAGGGTTCTAAGGAAGAAGGGAAATCACTGATAACACATGGAAAAAAGATGCTTGTCCCGATACAAAAAATACTCTTAAGTCAATGCATTAAAATCATTCTAGAAATAATGAGAATTTCAGAAGGTGCAATGGATAGTCATTGATTTCCAGTTGCAAATCACTTTTAGATACATAACTATGTCTCATTATGAAAACTTTTTCTTCTTTCTTCTTTATTTGTATTTTGTCCCCAGTTGCCTTTCCTGATAATGCTACCTGGGACATAAATATTCCAAATGAGGTTCACCTTCAATTATCCTGAAGCTCAACTGTTTGAGCATATGATTAAATAATACTGGTTAAGAAACTCTGGCAGGCTTAAAATATAAATCACAAAACTTCTACAATCTAATTTTGAGAATTTTCATTGCACTCATGGATTGTTTTAATTCTCTGATAGATTTGCCAAAGCTAGTGCTATTAAGACCTTTCCTCAAACAAAAGCAGCAACATATTCATGTCTGTGTGAATGCTCAGACACAAATATACACATAAATGTTAATTTTGTGAATGTTAAACTTGACATGCTAAAAAAAAAGCAAAGGAATAATATATAAACCTCCTTTAAATATATTTAGAGGTCATGATAAAGAACAGTTGTACAGCTAGAAAGGGAACCAGGAGACAGCAGTGCCATGAAAATGTAGAGAAGTATGCATAACTAAAATGAGATGGTGATTAATAGTGTCAAAGGCTACAGAGTGCTAAATGAGGCCCAGGGTTAAAAGAGCATAAAATTTAGCTATTAGGAGATCATTGATAACTTTAGGGAGGTCAATTTCAATTGAATGATGAGGTCAGAAGTCAGCCTACAGAAGATTTAGAAATGAAGCAGTGGAAACTGTTTGTAGATAATTGTTCTCAAGGATATCTTCCCGTTGATAAATATGTTGATTAATCTATTATCTTTCATTCTGTCAATCTCTCTTTTCATCTATTTAAATAAATAAACAGAATTATTTATCTTTTCACCTGTATTGTGGTGCACATGAGAGGGAATATAGAAATTCACAAATTCTTAAAGCAAGAAAAGGACATAGAGACTTTTCATTTAAAAAAAATTCACTTTACAGATAGAGAAACTGATTATCAGAGATTTTAGCTTATAAAATTGAATCAGTCTTTAAATTCAGTTTTCCTTGTTACTAAGTCAGTATTCTTTTCACTCTATAAAATATTTCCTAAATACTAAATTCTAAATATTGAATCTATCAGCCTGACTTATTCGTCTTTCCACAAGCTCCAAAATATGAGAGATGGAACTCAAAGAGATGATTCAGTGTGCTCTCTTCATCCTTGTTAATTGTCAGGTGTTATTACATCATCAATAATCAATATTTTATATATGTATATACACACATATGTATATATATATATATATGTTTATTATTTAGTTACCAAATTCATGAAGTACCAGAAGTTACTGATCATAGAATTTCTACATTGTCTGATCAGTAAGAATGCTCATCTGAAACATACTTACATATTTCTATGTTAGAAATACTATGGCATCAAATACGCCTTTTAGACCTTTGTAATTTTCCATCTAGGCTGATTTTCACTAAAAACAAAGATATCTACATCTACATTAGACATCGCTTGGTGCTAAAATGGATTTCATATCTAAAATCTGGCTTTAAAAGTGGTTATTCAATGACTATCAAAATGGGTTTTGATGGATTCATTTATTTTGGCAAACATTTTTGGAATATAAGTTTTCCTTAGAACATATTCTGAAGACATGTTTCACTCCATATTGGAAGCATGGTCTTTTGCATAGGTTGTCCTTCTTTGGAAAGCATTTATTGTTCAATTTTGTTTGTTGACATCATAAAATTTTTAAGACACAGACTATTCCAAAGAATAGGAATTGATCTCAGAATTGTTAGGAGTTGATCTCAGAATTGTTGTATTTACTAATTTATTTGTATTTGGCTTTTAGGTGTATTGTCAAGACTGCTTAGAAAGGGAAAGTGTTATAACTTTTGTGATTTCCCTTCTCAAATTTTAAATCATTTCCTGGAAGCAAGTTCGAAATATTTCTGGCTTACCTAGTATGGATATCATTTTAGATCATTTGCATAGAAATTAACATTGACTATATAGTTTCAATGTCATATTTTTACTACACTCATTTAGATGAAGCTGACCTAAGAATCCTTTAAAAACTTTTAAAAGTGTATGTGTGTGTGTGTGTGTGTGTGTGTGTGTGTGTATAATTTCAAGTAATAGCAACAAGCTTCTATTTTTGTCATATGCCTTACACCTATACTATTTTATATTACTCTACATTAAATAGGGACTGTATTGCATCTTAACAAGCAGGAAGATCGAACTGAGTCCTTCAATTGGGCAGAATTTTTTTCATTTTTAAAATTTATTTATTAAAAACTTCATTGGATTATAGTCTAGCAGAGTGAATGCATTTGGACCTAACTCATAAGCCAATGAACTGGACACTGGGCATAGTCTTTTTGAGCATGTCCAGGTTACACCAATTATAATACACTATAAGTGAAAAAGCTGGAGATCCTGCTTATGGAAGAATATTGATGATTTGCACTGGAAGTGCCTTGGGGAAATTTGGAACATGTGTAAACATTTTGTGCCATCTTATAGTCTATTTGCCATGTAAGGAAGGAAGGAAGGAGGGAAGGAAGGAAGAAGGGAAGGAAGGAAAGAAGGAAGGAGAAAGGAAAGAAGGAAGAAAGGAAGGAAGGAATATTATTAAGTTATTACTCAATTCCCATGGAATTTTATTTACCTGGCCTAAGTTCAGGAAGACTTGATTCCAAATCTGGTCTCAGACTCTTATTAGCTATGTAACCCTCAGCAAGTTTCCTTACTTCTGTCTCAGTTTATTGAACTGTAAAATAAGAATAATATTAGCACCTACTTCCAAGGTTGTTGTGGGGATCAAATGAGATAACATTTGTAAAGGCATTCAGCACTTTACCTAGCAGGTAATAAACACTATACAAATGCTTGTTTATTCCTTTTAAATCCCTTTTGTCTTCCCTTACTTCCTCTATATGAAACTGACATATTTTCAGTGATTTGGGGCTTTGGGTTTTATTTTTGTGTTTTATATGACTTCTGTCATAAACTTGCGTCAAAGCGTCAGGAGAACTTATTAACTCTTGGTTTAAGGATCTATTGAGATAGTTTTTGTATCCAACACAACAGTGCCAAAGCGACCAAAGACTATAGTTCAGCAGTACCTGAGGCATAGGCTCATCCATCGATGATGCTGAGTTTGGATATGAACTTGGACAAATTGCTACATAGATACTTTGCAAAGACTGCGTCCACTCTCTCTATATAATGAGTTGGTAGCAAAAAATTCGTGCAAATGAGATGTTTATTAAGAAACATTTGTAACTATTTTCTTTCTATGTAATTAAGTAAATACCTTTTTTAAAAAGTTAATTGGTTATTAAATACAATAGGATATTAGTCAATGATGGCCAACAAGGTAGTCTATATCAAAACAAGGTTTCACATTTGTAGCATTAGAAAAAAAGGCAATTTGATCTCTCAGGGTTATCTTTAGAATCAATGTTGAAAACAAAACTCTTTAATTACCTAACCCTTTTTTGGCCAAAGGTACCATACCATTCTTAAAGTCTCTTAGTTTTTAATCTAGGTGCATTTTTGTTTTGCTCTTGCTCTTGCTCTTGCTTTTGCTCTTGTTCTGTCTCCCAGTATCTCTGTCTCTCTCTGTGTTTGTGTGTCCCTGTGTCTGTATGTTTCTCTCTCTCTCTCTCTCTTTCTCTCTCTCTCTCTCTCTCTGTCTTTTTTCTTTTCTTTTTTTTATTTCTCTTTCTTCTTCTAATTCTCTCTCTCTCTCACACACACACACTAATAATACACACACATTTGTATAGCAATCATTAAATCATATTTTTTCTACCTCTATAACATGGTTCATATCCTAGCCCCTTTCTCTACTCATATAGTCAATATCTTATAGTTGAGATCCTCATTAGCCTAGATAACTGCAATGAACTCTTAATTAATCTCCCTGCCTCAAGATATTCCACGTATCTGCCAAAGTAATTTTCCATTCAATGTGATATTACTCTCTAGCTCTCCAAACCCATCTTTCCAAGTTTCCTGTTTCTATTCCTAATAATGAAGACTTCTGCTAGGCCTAAAAGGCTAGGACACCATCCCTTCCATTAAGGAGATTGTCTTCTCTGGACTTATGTACAAGATCCTGATACATGATTTTGATGACCTAAATGAAAAGTGAGTCTATTTTTTCCAGTTTCATAGACTCATTATATCTCCACATTAGCACCTCGGGAAATTAGAAACAGAAATAAACAAAAATCCCTTGTAACTTAAGTCTGCCTCTGGTCTAGACTTTATGTAAAAACACTTACCAATGAATCAAATGTGGAAAGATTATTTATCTCCTACATACAAATTTCATGTATACATAACAGCAATGTTTTTCATAAGTATGACTTAACAGAGAAGATTTAGAACAGGATATAACAAGCTATATACAATTTTATACTCTATTAAGAAGTTGAGAAAAATATTAAAATGTAAAGACATATGCAGGATTATTGAATAGATACTATTACATTTTACTTTGACTGTGTACCAAATTACTAAATGTCTAAGTCTTCTAGCCAATCCAGGCCAATGAACTGGGCTTCTAGTTCAATTAGTGGTGTGCTTTCTGCTACAAGTCCCCCTGTCAGTAGTTACCTCTGAGCAAGGGACATATAATCTTCAACCTCTCTAACTCTCAAGAGTTTATTTGCATAGCCAAACAGTTGCCACATAGAAGCCATTATATTTTTCTCCTTGAGATATATTATCAATCCCCTCTAAATGGATTAATAATATATAACATGATCTCCTGTCAGAGAAATAAAAGAAATCCTTGAAGCTGGACCAACCATTCCCTTTTAAAAATCTACAGCATCAGTAACAATTCCTATATATTGGTTAATATGGGTATTATTTCCTCAATCTCCAGGCCTCTCAGTCATTCATTATTAAATCACATATGGCCTGCCAGAAGTATCGAGGAAATTTGTCATCCCCAAATATACAAGCAATGAGATGGAACACACGGTTGACTAGAACAAAGAAGGATAATTTTATATTTATATTTGATTTTGAAGGCAACACTTCTCCTTTAGTCTATTTTCATCAACTAAATATTATCCTTAGTTCTTCACTTCAGTACTCTCCCTCGTATAAAATTTTCTCTGAAATCACATATCTCAGGAATTTTTCACTTGACATCTAGATTACTAAAATAGTTTACTAATTTGTCTCTTTGCTTTAAGTTTCTTTGCACTTTATCCTATCCTATCACAGAAGTGTCAAAGTAATTTTCCTTTAGCAAAGATGTAATGATGTCAAATCCCTACTCAACAACATCCTTAACATTACTATTGCTTTTAAGAACAAATATAAATTTCCTTTGCCTCTTAAAGCTATTTTCAACTTGCCCCATTTCAGCCTCATTATAAATTACTCACGTTTCATTTTCTTACTTAGAGACAACATTCTGTCTTTAGTCTCCATACCACTGAAGTACCTATCAATCATGCCTGGAATGTACTCTCTCCTCATTTCCACTTCATTGAATGCTTTTCTTTCTTTTAGATATTGTTTAGATATCCCTTTCTAGATGAAACCTTTCCTAAGTTCACTAAATTATAGTGCCTTCTGTGCTTTACTTTCTTGAGTGAAATTACTTTATTTGTATTTTTGTATACATATATAAATGTATACATATATTTATATGTATGTGTGTATGTAAATTCTATCTTCCCCATCAGAAGATAAATGACCAGAAAATAAGCATAGTTTCATCATTTGTATTTATATTCCAATATCTAGCAAAGGGGTTGGTATATAGTCAGCACTTATTAAATGATGTTTATAATGTATTGATTAATTAACTTAATACATTCATGTTGAATGATTGAATGGAATGGAATCTAATAATAAGTCAGAGTCTTTTAGTCCCTATGCTATGGAAGTTTGCATAATTTTCTTCTGAGCTACAGAGGAATCAATCATATTTTTTTT